>WBNO01014685.1:0-11862 GCA_013400575.1 Peucedramus taeniatus
ACCAAGCTTCTTGCTTCAAGCTATTAAAAAAAACTAATCCAACAATAGAATAGTGTAGTGTCACCTCTCCATACTGTTCAGAGCATGCTGGAGCGAGAGAGATCGAACAGAGCCCATGCCGGTTTTCCCAGGCTCTGGCCCTGCCTTTTTGTTCATCTTAAATATACTTCAGACATTTCTGGGAATAAACATATGTTCTGGGTTTGAAGCATCATCATAAAATCACTCCAAGACAAATACAGAAACTTTAGTCCCAGAATCTGAAATTGCGCTCTGATCCTCTGGATCCTGTTGTCAGAAAGGGGGATTAAAAAGATTTATTTCTTATACGCATTTGCTTTGTATCTATTGTGCTTGAATTCTGCTAAGAAAAAATTACCTTAGAATGTGGAACTGTAGCTGTTTGCGTTTCAAGCAATAAGAACAAGATGAATTTCAAACACTTAATTCATCTGACTGTCAGAAGTGTTATAAATAGGGTGTTCAGGTAAAGTAATCCTGTTTATGACACGGTAAAGAAAGAGAGCTTTCCAAATCCTATTTCTAGCAAACTTCAGAATGGCAGAGGTTATTGCCAACGTGTACTGGCAACTAACACAGAATTTTATAAAGGTATTAAGTCAAAAAAGACACACCCAAAAAACCTGTGATGAAGCCAAAAAATGAAGTTCGCCTTCTATCATCTTCCATCCGACTACCCAAAATCTGTAGATTGGTAACCAGTTTCTTAACCAGTTTCTCTTTCTTTAGCTTTCTGAAACTTAGGAAAAAGAGGGAAGAACAATGACTTGAAACAAGTAAGTTGAAGGTCTTAAAAGAAGTTTTTTAGGCCACTTTGTGAGAGCAGCAGAAGTTATGAAGTTTGTGTACAATTGGTGACTGGTTATTTCATGGGGATATCTGGCTCTAACCAAGTCTCTCTAGCCCAAAAGGATTACTTCTCAAAGAAAGCAAAAGTGACACAAATAGACTGAAGGGAAAGAGCAATATATTTGTCTACAAATGACACAAAGATACTACCTGAAACACTTACTTCCCCAACAGACCTATCTGAAAACTCATTGTTCTGCTACCTTCCTCATTCAAGAATTTGGAGATTGTTGGTGCTATGAGTGGAAAGTACATTGCAGTAGAGCTTCATGTGCAGAAAATACTTTGAACAGCCACATAGTTCACTTGGAATTACCAGATTTTTATTTTCTCCAGGATTAACACTGCTCACCCATCTAAAGGCAAATGAATAACTAGATTGCCACTCCATGCTACTGTCATTAGGCCCCAGAGTTTTCATACCATTTGTAGAAGTAACACTAAAGGCTACAGATCAGAAAAAGATACTGACATTTTTCAGGCTTATAAAGTACTGTATGAACTCACTGAATTGCATATAAACTGGCATTCTGACTGCTGATGATTTCCAATTTAGCTCCCTGACAGCAGATACTGTAAGCTACTGTCATTACCATAAATTTGTGTCAGGATACATTTAATAAATTATGTGTTGTGGTGTGATTTCATGGTTTCCCCAGAAACTTGGCTCCCTCCCCTGGAGATTGCCCCCAGGTGTGTCAATCACCTTTCCTTTCCCCACCCTGACTCCTGCTGAGCACTGTCCATCAATCCTAGATGGAACTTCTGGAACTTCTAGAGTTCCAGAAGTTCGTCATCTGATTGGCACATTCAAAAGATACCCTCTACCCCTCCAGGGGTATTGTGTCATTCAGGTGTCCTTTGTCCTTTGAGACCTCCCGCCACCCATGTACCTGGTTGGTGGGCTCCCTGTCCCTTCCCCTCTCCCCTCCCCCAGGTAAAAGGAGCCAGCAACCACGAGGGAGGGATTCAGTTGGGATTCTGTGAGAGTTCTGTTACAGTTCTGTTAGGTTCTGTTAGGGAGTTGCTGAATTCAGAGGCCCATGGGCCAGAATAAGGCTCTGGATTATAAACTCTTCATCAGAACCGCCTCCTTTCCTTCACCATCGCCTCAAAGCTTCTCCGTCAAAGAAACACCTGAGGAGCCACTGGAGCCAGGTATGTCTGGACTTTCTCCCACGTGCCCAGCAACAGGAAGCTAGCCAAAAGCATCTCTGGGGTGAAACACCACAGCAGCTGCTATGTGGTCTGGCAGCAAGGGCCAGACAAGCCAAGGCACGGCCCATCCGCATATTGGTAACACCAATAATCATCTATTTTTAGAATTAATGCTTTCAGAGATGGGAATTAAAATTCTTTCCCCTCAAATCCTACAATAAAAATTGAGATATCCCCTTATTTTCATGCGGTATTTGCAATAAAAATAAATCAAGAAAAGGGACATGCAAAGAGAACTACTGACTGCAACTACAGTGAACAACTTACACAAGTGTCCCAAACAACATCTACAGTTATCTGACACAAAAAATGCAGTAAGATCACTTACTGCATTTAAGTAACTCAAGATAACTTGAGTTAACACTTGAGTAATGGTTCTCTAGCTGTATGCCAAGGAGAAATAATAAATGGCAGAGCAAGAAGATGAAGCTGTCTTCCTGCTTCAGAAAGACTGTTAGTGATGTAATAAATGTTATGGATGAATTCATGCTCCTATGAAATATAGAAATGATTGTGAAATCATGTTCATAAACAAGTTGTACATGTATGAAAAATCTCTAAAAGTTTAAACCCACAAGCAGCAGCTGGGGGGGATTGCTTCACAGAATTACAAAACCACGGATTGCAGTGAAGGGGGAGCCTAATTTACAAACTAAAAGAGGAGGCTCCAGCGGAGATGAATCCCTTCCTGGGACTGATTGGGGAACACCCGGGTAATGATCAGCCAACAAGTGCCCAGGATTGAGATAGCCAGGGTTGTTAGACCTTCTCATCTGAATACCAGGTTCCCATAACTCGGCATCTGATCTCATCATTTCCCAGAAACGTCTTTGTCCAGTCCAGCACGGAGAAAAGGAAACCTCATGAATACATGAAGCAACAAAGGAATAGGAGAACCTCTACCTCAGGTGAAAAAACCGGTATAAAAACTGACCTGATGGAAGCAGCATTTGTGAACAGAGGGGGTTTTGACGCGATAGAGGTCAAACCAGAGTTCACCCAGCACCGATCCCGGGCTTGATGTTGTCTCTTTAATTGTGGCTATCAAAATTGTATCTTGATTGTGAAATAAAATCTCAAATTTTTGATTATTAAATTGGCCGAATCACTAATTCACCTTTAACAGTGCTGATGGAAGAAGCTTCAAGTACATGGTGCCCTATGCAGAACTCCATCTTGCTGCTCCTTGAGCATGTAAGAGTCTTCCCAGCACGAGTCTTCTGTATTAAGAAGTGAGCAGCAGCAGCAATATAAGGGGCAGAGAGACTTTATGTTAGATCTGCATTAGCCTCATTAGGCAGTGAATGTTAGACAATTATGTACTCAGCCATGAACAACTGCACTGTAAGCAAGACAAAACCCAAAGATTTGTGTTGGAACATACACTGACCTATTTCCAAAGAGATAGAATCAATAACATCCTGACAACCATCTCCCACTGTGCTATGACATCTCCAGGTAAAATTAACTAGACTATGTTCTGTTTAAACCTCACTGGTTACACAAGACTTCTCTTTCAGAGCTTATAGATTAAAAAATGTTCATTTTTTTGAGAAATATACTGGTGCTCTTAAAAAGACTTTCAATCAAATGTGTCTGCAATGAATGATATGTCTTGGCCAAAAGAACAAAAAACACCCAAAAAATAAAATCCCAAAAAGGGATAAAAAACCATTCTAAATATATAAAATTAGAGATTTTGATAGCCTGTGCCCTCCATTCAAGTTCTGTGTTTAGTCCAGTGGTGCTCTACAGATCTTTCTTCTAATGAAACATCTCTCAATTTCCACAAGAATATTTTTGTCAAAGGAATTCCACAGAATATTCTGAAAGAATAAGCCAAAACCTAGTCCTTACTGTGTTAACAGATATAGCCACAGTTTTCCTGACCGCCATTCCAAATGTTTCAGGAGCTCAGGAATCCAGCCCTGGTGTTTCTTATATTTACTTAGACCATAAAAAAGATTACTATTCCAGTAACGTTCAGCAAGAAATCAGCTCAACACAGCAGCAGTGGTCTGAGCAGTCATGAAAAAGTGGCTCAAAGTTTTAACAGTCACATTTTGAATATTAATAAGAACATATACAACTCCTGTACAAACAGAAGCATTTCATCAGATTTTCTTCTGTGTCCCTGCAGGCATCAGAAAAATATACACTTTCTATACTGCACACTAATGGAACAAAACTATAGTAAAAGTGCTTGTTATCTGTTATCTCAAGAAAAGAAGACAACATATCATGCATTAAATAGTTACAAAATATTTTTAAATTACCAACAATTCAGGAAAACAACATTTTTAAATGTTGTTTTAAATGCCATTATATCAAAATAGTGATAACGTGTAGATTCCACATTTACATTGTGGAATTTACAAACAAATAACAAAGAATCCTAAGTAGTGCTCGTCTGCTACATGATTCTGCACATATATATACATTATAGTAACAAAACAGACCACTGCCCGGTGCTCTACCTCCATACTGCTCCTTTTTCTCCTGGTTTAAGGCAAATTTGGGAGAAAATCTCCAAAGAGGTTCCTCTAGAAAGCAAATTCAAGTGGCCCCTCCCCCATCTGGTTTTGGAAAAGATTTCTTTAGAGATAAGTGGAAAAAAAATGACAGGCAAAGCATTCACCAGCACAAAAAAATGAACAATATTAAACAATAAAACCTCTTGATGCTCCAAAGGATCCAAAGGAGATGACAAACTCAGAAAAGTCACCTTGGTTGGCTGTAGCTCAACTCACTCAGTCTCTTATCAGTTCCTCTGCTGCTGGAAATGCTGCCGCCCAGGCCCAGCCCAGTAGGCCACTGGGCTGGTGAGAGCTGCTGGTGTTTAGTCCAGAGCAGGCTTAAACAGGTCCAAAGATAAAGAAAAACCACAGTCAAGGAAACTTCTCTGCCTCAGCTAGCTAAGAACTAACTAAAAGCAAAGGAGAGCTCTGTCCTACCGTCTGTCCATCCACAAACACCACAGTCCAGGACAGAAGGAGTGAGTGCAGTTTCTGATAACAAACTCCATGCTTTTTCTCTCCTCCTTCACTCTCAGAGCCAATCTTAAAGGTGCAAAACTTATTTCTGGGCTAAACAGACAAATGGGAATACAAGCATCATAAAGTCACCCCAGGACACTTTTAAAGTTTCACTTTTTTCACACTGTAGGCATATTCCAACTGCATTCCTTATCAGCTTCCAGCAATTTAAATTACATCATTAAAACACAAATAATGTTAATAGCAATTTTTCAGATAGTCTCAATATGACAAAAGGTTTTCAATATCTTCCTGCTAGAACCACTATAGCTAATATTTTCGTTAACAGTACCTTTAACAGTGAAAATGTTTGCCTGATTCCTGCTGAGGCATTTTACCCATTTCAAAACTCCAGTTCTGCAATATGATTTATGGTGTAAGAAACCACCAACGACACACTGATTGTTGGGTTGTTGGTGATGCAAGAAAGAAAACATAAGGAGGAAACAAGGTGCAAGCAGAGGACAGACAGGAGGAAGAGAGTGTAATAAATGAACGTGATTCATGCTAACAATTGTAACTATATAGATATTTCAGAAAATATTTCTGAATAAAAAGTAAGAGGAAAAGGATAGGTAATTAGTGTCACAAAACAGATGTTTTCAGATGTTCATGAGAAAATAGGACACAGGATGTAGTTTGAGATAAAGTAGCATCCCAAAATGGAATAAGCCTCGGGATAATTAGAGAATCCTCCTTGAAATGGACAAAATTGAAATTATTCCAGGTATCTAGGCTTATTTTTGGAATATAATGCTGGCTTCTATAGCACAGGACTTGGGGCATATGCACAAGGGACAAGTGAGGAAGATGATGAGCCTTTCTCCAAGACCACCAAAGAGCCAAAAGACCCTTAGTCAACAGGCAGAGCATGCACTGTGTTAAAGAGTGACGTAGATTTCAAGAATTGAAAATAGGAGGAGATTTATGGGAAGTATCAATGCATATGTATTAGCATACAGTATATAAGTTGTATTTGGATCCTTTTGCCTTCGTACATGAGGCAGAGTGGGAAGCCCTCCCCATACCCCGATTTGTTTTTGCTTATGCTTTATCCGAACCACTGCCAAATTTCTTTTTGTAGCTACTGAATTACATTTGATTGCATTATTTTAGCTCAATTAAAAATGCGGCTAAATTTTAAGTTGGTGGTTTATTAAATTGGACATATGGGACTTCGTTTATAACAACAGGACCAGTGAAGTCTGATAGCTGAGAGCACCAAGCACTGCAATCCCAAGAGCCCTCCGTGCATGTGACAGCTTTCTACAGATGATTCAAAAAAAGTTGATAATACTTCAAACTTAAATGTGAGACTTTAGAACTACTAACAAGAACCCATACTCAACAACAGCATTTTTTCAGGTCTGACAAAAAACCAGGAAGAGAGAAGAGACAGGACAGTCAAAAAGCAGAAAAAGAAGGAAAGAATGCCAAACACTGAAGCTGCTGAAGACAATGCTGTCAGTAAACCATGCGACTTGTTTATTGCTGTACCTTACACAGCAAGAGATACATATTCTCTCCAATTTAAAACTGGACAAAATTCAAACACAAAATTTCTCCTGTGTTATGTAATCAATAACAAAAAAATTAACATTTACATACAGATGTTGATCTGTTCCCCACATGCATCCTGTGAGGTGCTGAGCAGTAGCTGTCAGCACATTACTGAGGTGGACTAAATCTAAAAGAGAATTATTAAGCAGCTCTATCCCAGTATCTCTTAAACACAAACAATGTTACAGTTACTGCCTGATAATTTTTACACAATAACAAAACCTCAAACCCAAACAACCTAAACAAACCAACCAACCAAACCCCAAGAAAGAAAAACCCACAAGGAAACAAATCAAACAAAATCACGAAAATTCAAGGGGATATAAGGGTTTCAAATAAGAACTGGAATTTATAAGGTCCAAGTATAGTACATGAAGCTGAGAAAAACCTCTGTCTCTCTTCATCAAATACAAACTTTAACAGCCTTAAGAAGTTTATAATAATCTTCAGTAACTCAGCTCTACTCAGTAGCATTAAGTGAGAAATTCCATTGATGTGCAAAATAACAGACAAGAAATAGGGTAAAAAAGGGTAACAGAGAAAAAGAGTATTATAAAGACTCCATCACACAGCTTTACAAGAACTAAGTCACCTGCTCCAATCTTGCATCACACAAACACTGAGCTCTAGATTTCACAATATGCTAACACATTCCCTAATCATGACAAGAATCTCAAGAAAAGATGAAAAGTAGCCTTTATTTGTTGCTTTTAGCCAGACACTGATACTGCCTACAAGCCAAGGACAGCTCTCAGACTGCCACATGAAAAGACATAATCTATGAAAATGACAACTGTAAACATGTTAAATTCTTTCAGTCTGTGGGAACCCTGCAGATATTTTTTACAATGTTCTGGAAGCATTACTATATAGCAGTTTATGCATTACTCCACCAGAAAAATTACAGCAATTTCCATTCCAAAAGAGACTATCCACCCTCCAGTTTCACTGTACTGAAACCTGAAAAAACCTTCTTAAGAATAAAAGGAGTCTTCCTTGCCAGCTAAGTGCCTACATTGGGATTCCCTGGTAAGGTTCTGGTGGTGAGTGGGCTGCAGGGGTCGTTTCTGGGAAAGACACCAGAAGCTGTCCCTGTGTCAGAGCCAGTTCCAGTCAGCTCCAAGATGGATCTGCTGCTGCTCAAAGCTGAGCCCCTTGGCCATGCTGGTGATGCCTCTGCTATAAGGTATTTAGGAAAGGGTAAAGAACACTGTACAGCAGCTGAGAGGGGTGAGAATAACTGAGAGAAACAACTCTGCAGTCTCTCCCAAAGTCATTGAGAAAGGACATGCAGGAAGTGCTCCAGGCACTCAGAGATTCCCTGACGGTCCACTGTAAAGCAGGCTGTGCCCCTGTAGGCCTACAGAGATCCACAGTGGAGCAAAGGTTCACCTGCAGCCCATAAGGAACCCCACATTAGAAGTGATGGATGTACCCTGAAGGAAGATGTAGCCCACAGAGAGTCTGTGCTGGAGCACCTTGCAGGAGCTGGCCCATTGAGCAGACACATGGACAGGAATGCTGTTCCAGGATGGAGCCCTCTTTTACTTAGGGGATCATATTCAGTGCTCAAGCGGTTCTTTATGGATGAATAAGTTAATATATTAGAAAAGTTATGTAAAAAAATGTGTCATTATATAGTAAAGCATTATAGAATGGTTTTGGCTCAAAGGGTCCCCAAAGATCACTTGGTTCCAAACCCTTACCATGGGCAGGGAACATTCCACTCAACCAAATTGCTCCAAGCTTGATCCAGCCTGGCCTTGAAGATATCCAGGGATTGGGAATCCACTTCTCTGGATAACCTGTGCCAGTACCTAATCACACCCTCAGCAAAGAATTTCTGCATATTTAATCTAAATCTCTCATTCCTTATCCTAAAAGCCATTTCCCCTGGTCCTATCAGTACAGGCCTTTGTAAAGAGTCCCTCTCCCACTTTCTTATAGTCAGTCTCCTTTCAGTCACTGGAAGGTGCTCAGAGAAGGCCACTAAATTTGTCAAATTTGCCTTACTCAAGTCACACTGGCTGTCATCCATTATCTTCTTATCTTCCAAGGAGGATCTGCTCCATGATTCTGATTAGTGAGCACCTGCTGGCAAATGTGTTTTCTGGGGAAAAAAACTATGCACTGTTACTCAAACTCCATCTTCAGCAGTAATGTATACATGCCGATGCTTTTACCCACACACTTTTCATCTTGGTGGTTAGGACACACTTCTCATTAACAGAAGGAAAACAGGAAGTTGAAACCTCTGATACAGGAGAGAACAGAGTATTTATCCTGCTGCATTTAACTGTTCTAACCACTAGGCTATCATAATCCTTTCACTTTCTCCATCCACCACTAAGTGTGTTTTAGTGTTTTGTTTTTTTGTTGTGCTGCTGGGGTTTTTTTTGATGGGTGTTTTTTTGGTTTTTTTTGTGGGTTTTTGTTTGTTTGTTTTGGGTTGTTGGGTGTTTGTTTTGTGCTTTTTTTTTGTTTTTGTTTTGGGGTTTTTTGGTGGTTTTTTTTTTGTTGTTGCTGTGGTTTTTTTTTTTTTTTTTTTTTTTTTTTTTTGTTTTTGTTTTTTTTTTTTTTTTTTTTTTTTTTTTGTTTGTTGGTTTGTTTTTTTTTTTTGGTAAGGTGGCTTCTCGATTGCTTTTTACAGGAGAGGGCTTGCTGATCAGTATTCCAAGCAGAAGACAGGTCCTTAGTCTGCCAAATCTTACCAATGAGACACTTTCAAGCACCCACTCTCAAGCACCAGGAATCTAGAAATACCCACCTAACTGGCATTTCCTACTGGAAACAACTCTGCTCTGTATAGCTAGGCTAGCTAACAAGCTTCAGTTGCCTAAGTCTTTTTCTGGGGACTCTTATTATTTTCTAAAAGTAATGGATGTTTGTACCAAAAATGTTTGTACCAAAAGTAATATTCAGTCTGATCCTCTGTATTACTGTATCTTAGCAACAGAAAACTGAGAAGAGCCATGCAAGCCAGGAGTCTGTTAAGAGGCCAGCTTTGCAGCTGGCAAATAGATGGAAATACATGCCTTCTGGGTTGTTAAAAAATAAGATTTCTAGTCTTAAAGCACAACTGTTCCAGTTTTCAAACAGTAACTACTTGGCTAATTTCCCCATGACTGCCTTTTCTACCAGTAATTATATAGTTAGGCAAAGTATTTTCAGCAATTTTGAATTACCAAACCTAAAGTGAAATAACTTTTCAGTGGGTCTTTTCCTGACCAAGTTCTTTCCTTGAAGAACTTATTTTTCCCTAAGACTTCACCAGCAGAAAAGTGACTTCTCAGCACATGTAAAACTCTGAGTTTTATCTTCAAATATTGCAGTATCACAGATTTCAACTCTTCGTTGAAACCGCAAAATAAACCACTCCTATCCCTTAAGAGAAGTGTTATAACAGCCTTAGAAGTCTAGAAAAACCCATCTAGTAAATATTATCCTCTTATCTTCCACACAGAAAGAGAACAGGCAACTGTTCTCTTTTCAGTTTTTAAACTGGCAAACTACACAAACTGGCATGTGTTTAAGTGTCTCCTGCACAGCCACAGACTAGACAACCTTCATATTAATTAACCTCCGAGTTCCTTTCTAAATGAAACTCTGTCAAACACATCACATAAAGCCATTTATATTTGAGACAAGTTAGAATGTTTCAGGAAGGCTGGCTTCCAAAATTTTAAAGGTCCCACTCACAGATGTCAAAACAGCTTCTCCAGATTCTCACAAAGAACTTTAACTCAACTTTGTACAGATGAGAGGTTTTGCAAAAAAAATCTGTACCCAAGTTCATTTGGCTCAGACTCTGGAGGCTTCATCTGTTCTAATCCCAACTGCCAGAAGGCTGAAACTTTCTTCTATAGAAAGAATAAGACAACCAACACAAGCCAATAAGTATAAAAATTCGAATTTCTCACATATTGAACCATAAGAGGAATATTACATCATACTATACCACAAAAAAAGTTTTACATAGTAAGAATAGTTTTGTTACTGATTGAATCAAACCTTTTTCACTAAGACAAAGATGGATTCAATAAGAATTTTGATACTCCAAGGGAAAAAACAACAGCCTTGGCTTGTTACTTACAGTATAATGATGATACAGAAGGGACACAGAAAATATGGGGAAGATACAGCCTAAACAGATAGAGGGGAAACAGCGCTTAAAAAAACCGATACAACAATGCAGAAACACTGTTACAAACAGCTGTAAAGGGTACACCGGTAGTAGAAATGGTTTGCATGAGAAAGAAAACTTACTTCCTTGTGATTATGATACAGATATCCCCCAATTTTCCTGCTTGTAACTTACAGGGAAACAATAGAAGTGCCAAACCCCCAGCATTTTCAAAGCTAACCAATACCCTATAAAGTTCCCACGTTCTGAAAAACACCACGAAAACAAAGATAAATGTGCTGACACAGGACATGCATCTCTCTCATCTCTGCTCCTCACAAGTAATCAATTCTCAGCTTCGAGGCTGCTGCTGATGCCCCCCGCCCCATTTTGATTCCAGATAGCCATCTCCCTTGCTCCAACTTATTTTATACTGAATTTATCATCAGTTTTTGGGATGTTAACAGAGTGCTCCAAACGCAGAGCTCCGAGAGGTGCTCTGTCACTTCCCTCCCCATGCACGTTTAGGCACACGCCACCTTTCACACCGTGTTCATCTGTACCAAAACGCTCCACCTGACACTGACAGCACCGCACACTGCAACCCCACACACCCTGTGTGCGGCACCGCCGCTGCTTCAGCGAAACCCTGTCCGAACGACCCAGAGACAAAGCACTGATCGCGCACATGGGCCGTGCCCGCTGCAGCAGCCTTGGGCGTGCCCGAGGAACTGGAGGGGGAGCCCGCGGGGCTCTGCCCACCGCGCGCTCCGGTGCGGGGCCGGTGCCCGCTGCACCGACTGCGCTGCTTGCCCACTGCGACACCGCTTCTCACAGGAACTCCCGCTGGCCTCAGCCACCGCGCTGCCTACCTCCGTCCCGACCGGGCCAGGAATGGGAAGGAAAGAAAGCAGGAAAGGAAGGAGGAAACAACCGCCTCACGTGCCCCCAGCGACCCCGCAGTCCCCCCAAGAGGCGGCGCCGCCGCTGCTCCGCCCCCTCTTCTCCCTCCCGCCACTTCCGGGGGCGCCACAAAAGTCACGGGGCGCTGCCGGG
>WBNO01014686.1:0-83249 GCA_013400575.1 Peucedramus taeniatus
CTGTCTTTCAAACCAAGACAAGAAGCTTATGTGATGATTATTGTCTGTTATAAACATGCATGGACATGTTAAATGTGCTAGGCATGTTACAGAAAGTATCATAGAAAGATGCAGGCCATTGCTGCAGGTAACCTATTGATCTGTTAGTTTTTGTAAAAAAAACACCAGTAGCAGGTCGTTAGAAGTGAGCGTAACCATGAAGGGTGACCCAGCTTGCCTTAGCATGAGGAGGTTCTCGCTGCACTTGTTTCAAATTAATTCTCTCTATCTGTCAGCATATTTCAGTGCTTGCTCACCAGTTGTCCTGTTAGCAGTCACCAAACCTTCTGTGCTTACTTGCTTTTGAGGGGGAGGATAATTTTCACATGGCATTACTGCAATGTCCCAAGAATACCCCCACTATCTATGTACAGTCACACAGAGCTAGTCTGCAGGGCTGTGCATACGGAACAGAAGGCAGAATGGAGGAGAAACCTCCAGGCACTTCTGGGCGAGCTGGAGCAGGTGCCAGGAGGAGCTGCTTACTTGCTCACTTCCCAGCAGCAGAGCTCTCAGCAGGCAGTGTGACAGCAGGCAGAGGAGCACCAGCACAGCCAGCACTGTTACTGTCCTTCACCCTGCTCCCAGGCACTGCTTATGCCCAGGCTCTGTTATACCAACTGAGAAGCAGCTCCTGGGCTCTCCTTTCCTGAGAAATCCCATCTCTCTCCAGTCCATTGCTGGTGGGCATTCTTGGGTTCCATCTTATTAAGTCTGGTCTGGTCCCAGCATCCTGGGACCCAGCAGAGTGTACCATGTGATGGGGGGGGCTATGGGTTCAAAACCCAAGGCATTCTGGAGTTTACATCTCCTGCTTCCTGGGAGTGTTTTGTAACACATGCTGTGAAAAAACACCTGTCTCCATACTCTCAGATGGACTACAGGAAAGGAAGATGCTCAGCCTCATCAACAAATCTGAAGAAAGGTGAGATTTCAGAGACAGCCCACTGCTTAGCAGTGCTGCTTGCCTGAAACTTTGTTCAGTGTGTCAAATCTCATCTGGAGTTGCTGAACTTTAGTATCTCCCTCTCATGTACTGGTAAGAGACGTGATTATACATCCATATACAGGGGTGCCTCTATCAGCTCTAGACATCACTTGAGTGCTTAAAGCTTTAATGCTGCCATAAGCATTTACCTTAAATTACTTTTACAGGAAGGGCAAACAGAGATCTATCCCCAGTCCCAGCTCCCTCCCCATCAGCCTGTCTCCTCACCGAATAGAGAACTCAGGACAATATTTTGTATTCCCTTGGGATCCTCTAAAACACTGGTGACCTCTTCTTGGAGCACAGCTAAAGCATCTCAGTGGTTGACACATTAGCACAGTACAGTCCAGGTTCTGAAGCTAGCCCTGCCTCAGGTGAGACCAGAATATCTCCCATAGTCCCTACCAAGCTGCATTTTTCCCCTCTGACCAATGAAGAAATGCCTACAGGCTGATTTAGTTGCAGAAATTATGCTGGGGACACACTGTGACCTGCACTGTAATGTCAAAGCAAAGCCCAAATAAAAGTTCATCTATGCTTCTAAGATTGAGGTATTTTTTTATTTTTACAAAACCCAAGAGCACTGTCAGACAAATCCTGCTATGTAGGATATCGATATTATCACTGACAATAAGGAAATGCCCAACTTCCACTCAAGTATTGATTGCCATTATTTATTCTGGCTATGCCAGTATATTTGGAGTAACTTTGTTTTTCTGGTTACCTGATAGACAATAGAACCCTCACCACTTCATTTTCTTTGTTTTTAAAGTATTTGTAATCAAAACCTGCAGAAAGCAAAATAGCCCTCACAGCTGTTAGATCTGTTAGATCTGTGCACATGCAAAAAAAAAAAAGGAAAAAAAAATGTTTTACAAAGTGCCCTATACATCGCAGATGTGTGCTGAGAGAAGGGGTAGGATCAGCACCAAATTTCACTGGTCCTGCCTCCTCCCTGAGAAATATCTATCAGAGACCCACACGTGTGTGTAGTAATGCAGTGCTCACTCACACATCTCTGTTTGTCAAAGCTGCAGCAAGGTGGCAGGGTAGATGTCATCTCTCCAGCCATTCCAAGGTTCAGAGATTAACAACCACACCTTGAAATACCATCTTCTCATGAGCCAGGCAGTCAGTCAGGATCCTGGAGCATGCTTTCATGTGTGGTCAGCATGCAACTCTGATTTATGAGTGAGGGCTGCATTTTGATCACAGATACCTGCCTGGTTTTGACAGCACGCTCTCGTTGTTGTTTAAACAAAAGATGACTGCTATGTTATACTGCTGGTAACCAGGAAAACTGTGGTAGAATGTGAAGTGGTCAAGAGACAGAAGTTATTCTCCGTTGCAAAATCCTGTCTGGCAGGCTCGTGGGATGCTATCGTCTACCGGAGATGTAATTCCAGCACCATCCTGGGACAGGAGCCAGTACTGAGGTCCCTCTGGGAAGCAGAGGGCAGAGCAAACAGGCAGCCTGGCAGCCTTTCCTGAATGAGCACAAGGAGGCAGGTTGTAGAGATGTTTTTTAACAAAGAGAGAGTGAGAGATCTGAGACAGGAAAGCCAAGTTTTGCAAACCAGTACAGTGTGTCCTAGAAGGCAGTAAACATCATTAAGATGATTTAATCATTTTGCATGTGTACATGCTACCTTCCTTCTGGCCAGACTATAACTGTGTGGTTCCCATGTTCCTACAAGAAACTGGGCACTACTTTGTATTTTGCATCCATCCTTCTCATGTTTTTTTCTGTTCAGTTTCCAGCCAGTGTGCACTTTCTTTCCCCTCCCTCTAAAGAAGTCTCCATAAGAGCTTTCTGGCTCTACAGCAACAAGCATAGAAGTAAGAGATGGTCTCAGAGCAGAGAGATGAGGTCCCACAGAATCCTCCAGCTCTAGCAAAGTTATGAACAGTTATCTGCTAAAGATGTTCCCAAAGACTTGCTCAGCATGATAACACAAGGCTGAAAGCCAAGGGTGAGATAATATAGTAATTACTTTACTGACACAATAGCTGAGCCAAATAAGAATGCAAAGCAAAACTCTTAAAATGAAAACTGTTCATGGAACTTCAGAGGGTTCTGATCAGGATGTGGAGATGTGTTTTCCCATTGCCTCACTATACTTCCATCATGATGACCCTCTTCTCCTCAGGGAGGCAGGTATACTAAAGGCCCAGGAGAGCCACCTCAGCATCAGGGAGGGGAAGGAAGAGCTTGTTCACCTCTCAGTCCCATGTAAGTCTTTGGGTACTAAGCATTGATACCCTTGGGACGGCAGGAAAACGGTACCTGGATTGCATCTTAGGGCTGTTGGTGTCGTACTTTTGCAGGGTTTGTTTTGGGATTTCCTCTTCCTCATATTTCTACAGGTATGCTGGAGAGAGTCATCACTTTGTAGTGGGTTTGGGTGGGCCCTACAATGAGCAGGAGGATCATTCCATGCTCTTGTGTACAGAGTTCATGTCCTCATGAGATGAAGATTGTCATCCTTTGGTTATACAACCTGAAGTAAATAGAATTGTGCCAATTGATAGCAACTGCAGATCTGACCCAAGGCTTACACCTAACCTTAGTGTTTCAAAAAGTAGGGGCTAGATGGACTCTTCTAGATCTCTAATTCTTCTCCAGCAGATAATGGCAAATCTGCTATGTAGTCTGTACTCTTAAGAGTTCTAGTATGAAAGATCAGATAGGAAGATAAACTATAAATTAACTTATGAACCTGCACAGGTTTTTTTTTTTTTTTTCAAATGTAGGATTCACCTCAGTTGGGCATCAAGGAATTTGTAATTTCATTAAGACAATCAAATTATATATTCCCTTGTGTGAGTCCTCTGCAAAACATGAACCTCTAGATGCACTTCAGCCATACACACACTTTGTCCTTGGTCCTTGCAGATTCTTTCCTGAGCCATTCTCCCAGAAGAGTCAGGTTGGAGAGGCTGGATCCAACCTCTGTTGTTGGCCTGGGGTGTGACCCCATCCCTGTGTTTCTGGACTGGAATTTGAGACATTGATCCTGGAGGTGGGAAGCACAGGTTTGAGGCTGTAGGTTTCTACCCACACTCCAGTGTGCCCAAGCTCTCCACTGACAGACTGGAGGAAGCTGAGGGATGCACACAGATTCCAGTCTCCTTTGTACTGGGAAGTTTTGGGACTGACCAAACAGGTGAGGGGACATCAGTAATGGTGCTTTAAGGTCTCACCTGGGGCACAGGACAATAATTTGTCCCAACATCAGGCCTGGGCCTCTCTCCACATTTGTTTCTTCATTCTCCATTTTCTTCTCTTCCATGAGTCATTCTGTGCAATATTTAATCCAAGTTCCTTCTTTCCTTAGGAAAGAAGACTGAAACGAGGAGCTCAAAAGGCACCAGATGGTTGGAAGATGGACGCTCACACTATTTATGTCTGCATCCCCTGTGTTTCTGTATTTTTCTCTGTCTTTTACTAGAGGACAGTTACATTCCCCTGCTGCTCCCTCTGCTCCAGTGCTGAGCTGCTCCTCATCAAGGCTCTGCAGAACTGGACTGGCTTTGCTTAGGGCATCATCACTCAAAAATCATCAGTGGCTGATGAGACATTTCCAGGTATAATGTTACTTGCTGTTCAAGTTTTAGCACTCAAATTCCCAGCAATGTGTGAAGGATTAAAAAAAAAAAAAAAAAAGCAACAATTGAACATGTTTCTCTGTTTGCTTTAAAGATGTTTTCAAAAATGGGGTGCGGGAGTTATTTTGCTCACACTGAGTGGGCGCTGGAAAATGGTGCCAACAGCTGAATTTTGAAAGACATCTGAGAAAGACCAAAGGGGTTGTTGGCCAAGTCAGCAAGGAAAAGCCAGCAGTCAGGAAAGTGTGAGTGGGAGAGAGTCTGGCCACATTTTGGCTGTGCGGGCTGAAGGCAGTGCAGACGTTTCACTGTGCTATGCAGGAAAGCAGGATCTGGATGTGACACTGCTGCTGGGAGGAAAAGAAAATGAGGACTCAACCAAGCCAAGACTCAGGTATGAATGCAGGTTTTTAAATAACAAGAGGAAAGAAGGGGCAGGATGAGACTGAAGAGGGAAGGTGCTGCTTGCCTTTTCTCAGTGGGTAACAGCAGTACCAAATCTACCTTATGCCTTACACCTATCCTACATATCTGTTATGGATTGGTACATGAAGGTATTCATGGCAGTCTGGTTCCAAATTCCCACCAAGCTTTGAAGCAATATGGATGTTCAGCTGTCACAAAATCACCTTGGGAAATCTCATCCAACGTGTGGGAAAAAAACCCCAGCCTCTTCAACTGCACCTTTCAAAGGATGTGCAGTGCTCACTGGCACCAGTATGGGACATGAGCTGAGAGCTGACTCAGGAAGGAGGTTACCTCCTCCTGTATGACTTCACAGCTTTCAGAAGCCGCTGGGTGTTTCTTGAGAGACTCATACCCACCAACCAAGTGTGGTGGGAAGACGGAATGGGGAAGATCACTGGGCAAATTATCTACTTGCAGAAATTGATCAATGTGACACACTGTGGGTAGAAACATCTCTGAAACATGCTATCTTCAGATGAGTCAGAGGAAAACTAAAAACAAAACAACATAGCAGAGACAAGGCTGGGATTTATTTTTTAACAGTGTTTATAATGCAGAAATATCCAGTAGTTCCAGGGGCCTCAACTCACACTGAATTGCAAACAGAAATTCATACATTTACCCTATAGTTTATAAAGTAAAAAGCAGACACTCAAAGAGAAGAGTGGGATTTGCAAATGGTCTTGAAGGTTATAAACCAGAGCTTCCCCTGTTTCAGAGGGGCACATGTCCTTGGGTGACACAAGTGTTTTGTGAGGATCCTGTTCTAAGTGATTTCTGCAGAGAGATTCGTAAGTTACGTGAGAGGTTGGGTTTAGTCTTTCCCAGCTCATCCATTCCCATTAAGGGCCTTATCCATTATAGTATAAACAAGTCTTGCTCATGCAGTGTCAGTCACAGCCTTCTTGAAGATCACCAAAACTCTGTACAGGCGGTCAGAACCTTAGAAAAAGCAAAAGAATAAGTAAAGCTTGCAAAATTCTCACAAGTCCTTAGGCCATCCAGGCCTACAGCAAGACAGTTGTGCCAAACCAGCACCTTGTATTTTCAAAACACTGAAGACCTGGTAGAAATCCAATCCATATGAATGTTTTGTGAGGAGTCTTGCACTGGTAAAATGCACTGGTAAGATGTGATGCAAATTTAAAATTGGACCTTGCTTGGAGGCTGTGCAACATCACTGCTGGCATCTCATCAGGTCTGATGTGGGAGCAGGGCTTCTTCACTGTGGTCTCCACTCTTCCCTTTACCTGATAAATAGCCTTTTCCCAAGCATTGCTCAGCCTGGGAAGTGGGGCTGCAGTGAATGCATGGTATGTTTGCATGTTTTGCCCCTCAGTCAGGTGAAAGGCCCATGGGAAGGTGTCATGTGCCCAGTAATCTGGAACCCTGCTGGAATGGACTGGGGCAAACAGTTGCATCCATCAGCACCGTGGGCTGTGGGCAAGGATGAGACTCTTCCTACAGAGTGGTCCTGACCTGCATCCTGAGCCGTGTGCTGATGTACAGCTTCTCTACGCAAAGGCAATCTCAGCATTTTGGCTTTCTCACCATTCCCAATGAAAACTTTGTTTCAGAGGCTGAGAGACTACTTTGGTAGGTAACACAGTTACAGACTGTACCTGTCAGCTCATCCAGACCCTGTCCTGGCCTGCTTCATGGATATAGTGGTAGACGATGATACACTCTGGCTCCAGAGAGGAGAACCTTGCTCCTTTGGACATCAGCCAGTGTGCTTCTGGAATAACGAATCTACATGTAATAAGAGGGTAACAAGGACCAGCTCTGCACAGGAACAAGCCTTCCCCACAGAGTGGGGAAATTCATTCCTTCACACAGAAGTGGCCTCCAATGAACTGCAGTGTGTATGACCAAAACCAAAATTGGGAGTTTTCTCTGGCTGGTGCCATAGAGCTTTACAGGAAGTGAAGCCTTGCCCAGATGAGCCCTCTGTGCTTGACTTGTCTTGCAGAATTTCACCAGTGGCAATAACAAATGGGCTGGTTTCTGGCACCAAGGACTGACCCCTTTCAAGAAGCATGAGCTTGTGAGAGGGCATTTCAGAGGTTGCCCAGCTATTCGAGTATTGGCACAGAAGGAAGCTCATGACATCCTTTCCTCAAAATTTCAGTGCTTCCTTCATCTGTGCTGGTGCCCCACTCCTCTGGCAAGGCTACACGAAGGGCAGAGTCAGGTTTTCAATCCAGGCCCATCTAAAGGGGAAGAGCCAAAATCCAGTGCCTGCTGCAAATTTTGGTTATGCACTTAGCACATATTGCCATGCATCCAGCATCCTGCAGAGGAGATTTTGCGGGCATGCATGAGAAAATAAAAGGGAATGGATTAAAGCTTACAGTGTGAATGAACAGGATTCAGGGCTGAGCAATTTTAGCACTCAGAAGCTGCAAGAGGAAACATTCCTTATGCTGTTCTGTTCCTTCCTGCCTACTGATCATATTCACTTGGGGCTGGCTCAGTAAATAAAAGTTGTGAAGCATGAGTCCAAGGTTGCCTGAGGTGTTTGCAACTCCCTGTCACACTGACACTTAACAGCCACCTCTGGTTGTAGTCTCACTTCTCTCAAATAAGCATAAATTTCAGAAAGTCACCATTAATCGGCCTCTGGCCTCTCCCTGTCCCAGTCCCACACCCTCTTCTTCACCAGGCTGTCAGGAGTAAGCAAACATAGTATGGGGGGTTGGGAAGCAGCAGCTTATAAAATAAAGGTATGGAAACACAGTTGTGTAGTATTTAATCTTTTTTATTTTCTCTTTAATTGAGGTCTAAATGATGTTGGGTTTTGCTTGGGGAGGTAGTTAAAACATCCATAGCTTTTAACAAACATGACGCCCAGACAGAAGGGCTCAGCTCTCCTAAGCAAGGAGGGTTTGGTGTCAGTATTTGTTGAATCATCATTAGGAACTAAAGGTGTCTTCTTTGCAATACATTAAGCAAGCCAGTGTTAGTGCTACACTGATCTTTCAGCATCAGAAAACAGAAATGGGAAAGTGTCATTAAATCATATGGTCTGGCAGAGGAAAGTTGACAAACAGCAGCTTTGTGAGGGATGTGCGATGATGTAATCTGTAAGGAGGGCAAACACAAAATGAACCTGAAGAGATGTGCCAGAGCATCCACACATGGGCAAGCAGGGCTGCTTGGGACACCCCTGAAGGCTGGCAGATGTAGCACAGGATCTAAGGGACACCTGTGCCCTTTTGGAGCTGTAGCTACAGATGAGATGGGGATGCCCTATAGCATCTCAAATGGGTTTAGAATCAAAGGAATCCTTGACCTCCAGCAATTAGAATAGGATCCTCAACATTAATATTGAAAATAAACAGCCACAGAGTAGAGGCTTGAGGTGTCATCCTAAATGTTATAGAATCATAGAATATATTGAGTTGGAAAGCACCCACAAGGATCATGAAGTCCAACTCCTGGCTCAGCATAGGACACCCCCAAAAGTCACACCACATGCCTGAGAATGTTGTTGAAACACTTGTTGAATTCTGGCAGGCTCAGTGCCATGATTAGGGATCCTGTCCCAGTACCTGACGACCCTCTGGGTAATGAAACTTTTCTTAATCTCCAACACAAACCTCCCCTGACATAATTTCATAAATGTGTTTAGGTCCTAATCCATAATCTCTCTCTGATATTTGTACAGGCACTCACTGCTGCATGCTGGAAGTGCCTTTTGCCAAGAAAGACTGGAATATTCTCTGGTGTAAAAGACATTGTGTAATTGGTGTAAATGAAATTCAAAGTTCTTGGATTTTGCATACTTCTGGTATATTGATATAGCTACACATATTTGGCACGCAGTTGCTTCTTAAAGAAGGAAAGCAAATACGTGCTTGTCTACCACAGCCTCTGTGTTTACCCAGCACTGAATCTGACAGCACAGCCAGACACTCACTCTGCTGGAATATTTCCTTTCTGAATGGATGAGAGAGGAAGACCCTACTTAATCTGCTTTGTGATGTGAGCTGTGGCACATGCTGGTCTGCAGGGTCTGAGCCTGACTACAGCATATTTCTTCAAACTCAGATTTCCTTGGCGAAAATAAATGGGGGGGGGGGTTCCGGGGAGGTGGGGAAAGGGGGATTCTCACCTTGATACAATTTCAGAATAAAATCAGAGCAGGGACCTAGATCCAGCAGTATGAAAGCATTGCCATCTTCAAACTGTGCCTGTACAAAAACTGAAGACTGTCACCTGCACTGTGCCTGAACCCATTGGATCAACCCTATTCCTATCTGCCAGCTATGGGCACTGCTAGGCTGCAGAACAGGCCAGGTCTCATACCCTTCTTCTCACCCACAGGAAGAGCTGTGCTGTCTAATGACTTGGGAAATCTGACTTTTCCTTTTCTGGCATAACTTCTGACCCACTGTATGACATTAGCTGAACTATGGAGGTGCTCCAGAACTCATTCTCTCACTTCAAAATATAAGATTACAATAGCTACCCTCTACATCGGAAGAAGTCTATGAAGGTGGAGTTTCTGCTGTGACACAGCCATGAGCTCAGAATATTGCTTGATACATTCACAAGTACGATTTTAAGATACATTTATGTGAGCTAGAAATTCAAATCTGCACATCCAGTTCTGTAGCCCGCAATCCTGGCTATGAAAATTAGAAATCTTCATCTTGCAAAAAGAGTACAGCCAAAGGGAAGAGCTGTTTGATTAAACAGCCCCTGTATCAAACACCAAATATATCACACATGCAAACAGATCCTGAGCCCAGACTTTGGGAGCCAGTTGCCCAGATGCCTTTGAGGATCTGGGCCTAAGGGCTCATTCCAGCCAGCTGAAGTCAATGGGACTGTCCCTATATTTAAGTTTTTGCTGGATGACAGCCAAAGGCTCAGCATCTTGCAGAACTGGCTCTCATGATGTTGCATTCCTTAATAGCTGGGAAAGAGAGCAAAGCAACATATAGCAGAAAGTGTCCATCCATGTTAGTGGGTATTAGTAACCACTTTTAAAGGCCTAATCTATGTAAAAACGTTTTCGCCCCACCATCAGCAACTTCCCAGCAAAGGCAGGAATTTCCCACGGCTGACATGCCCTGAGCAAACAGAAGAGCTGAAACAAAGAGCAGGATAATTAGCCAGGAGGGCAGGCGTTCCTGCGCCACGCAGGGCAGCTGCCTTGTGCAGCAGCGATGGGGCTTCCTGGAGCCGCCTGGAAAACAGACCCGCTTTTAAAAGTGCACCGGGTGAGGGTTTTAGTCGTGCCTTTTTAATTTTAAAGAGTGATGCCTGTGGCTTTACAGCTTCATGCAAAGGCAGGCAGACAAACTGAAGTATGAAAGAAGCCTTATTAAAACACGCCATACATTATGTATGAGCTTGAACTCTTCCTGACCTCTGTAGTCCTCGATCCACCCCAATCCATAAACAGCTTGGTCCAAATTTTATGCTGCTGCAGTAATTTGAATAAAATCACAAGCTGTTTTTTTTCAAGGCAGTATACCCAGTTAAGAAAACTCAGGGTGCCACATTTTACAAAGATGCCTGTCTCAGAAAGGTACCTAGCTGGGTATCATAGCTGGATGTTAGCAGTTGTCTATAGCTACAAGCCCACTGTAAACCAAAGCACAGCCCCCTTCCAAGCAAGCTGTTAAAACTTTTTCATTGCCACTCTCTAGAAAAGTTATATTTAGAATGGCAAATATATAATCACAGTTAGAGCTGGCTGAGATATTCAGCATGCATGCATGATCTGGTACATTAAGCTCTTCCTCGAACCACAGATTCTTTAATCAGATCTCAATTATTTTAAAATGCTCATATTCTCATATTGAGCATTGTGGAGTTGGTTTGGTTTGGTTCTTTTGCTGAACAACACATTAGCAGACTGAGCCACAAGGTTGTTTTCTTGCTCTTCAGCTCAGCTCTTTGCTTCTCCTGGCATAGGCCAGGTCACCCAGCCCACAAATTGCTGCTTTTCTTCCCTGATTCTCAGCCTTACATGTTTCATGTCTGAAACGTTATTCTGAGTTTCAGTGCAAAGTATCTTTGTTAATATGCAAATAGACATTTGATGGAAGGGAGGCAACTGGCTTCTCCTTGGATCTGCTCAGAGCCTCCCAGAGCCACTGGTGCCAAATTCCTGGACATCCCTTCTACAGGCTGTGAGCACATTAAATACAAGAACTGCCTTTCCCCCACCAGCACTCTGTTGTGGACTCTCTGATGAGTCTCTCCAGCCATAAATACTTCTCTGAAGGGTGAATGTTTCCTGGATTTTACCCTCAGAAAGTTAAAAGAGGAGGCTGGGTGAACTGGAATGGATTTCACAGGTGGTTTGCAAAACCTTCCCAGTGAATCCCAAGCCAGCCAGCAAAGCCATGTCATCAGTGCAGAAACAATTTCTGCCCCAGACCTTGTCCCCAGATGAAAGACTGTGACTACAAAGTGAAATTCTAACTTCTGTTACCTGGAGACAAAGAGAGGAAGCCTCCAAGAGAACTCTGAAGATTCAATTAAATTGGAGGCATCTTTCACACAGAAACATTTTGAATGCAAATTAAGGCTCTTTGGCAAGTCCTAAACTTTTGAGATATTGATTGATTCTTTAATTTTTTAGCAAATTAATAACATTTCAGTGGTGAAGCATAAAAGGTAATTTTCAAGTTTGTGTGTTATGAAGTGAAGCCTGCAAAAACAAAATGTAAAGTGTCTCTGGAAATAACTATCACAACTGTGATAATTGCTAGCAGTGGCTGTAATTCCCAGTAGCTGGCTGTACTCAGCTTTACACGAAATTGATTTGACTTTGCATTTACTTTTTGACCAGGGCTCAGGTGATTTAAATCCAGGTTCAAATTAAATATAGTTTCCCTAGTTAAGATGAAGCAATGTATCAAATGCCTATGGGAAAAGAACAGAAGGGAGTTAGAAAGCACTTTGTTCAAACTTTTAATTATTTTACCTCATTCACAGTCTGAGTGGCACAAGCATATGTTTTTATTTGATCACATCAAACTTTCAGAGCACTACTCTTTTTCTGCTACAGCTAGCACACTGCTTACACAGCATGGAGCCTTTTTCCCCTGACATTCGCAGATGTGAGCTCTGATTCTCATGCTCCAGAGCTAGAAGCTGATACCAAAAGAAAAAAAAATCCCCAAGTACTCATTTCTTTGCCTGCAAACCCAGATCCTGAAGCACCATGGCAGCTCTCAGCCTCTACCTCAATATCATTGCAGGCTTGCTTCAAAGTGCTTGCCTGGTAGAAAGCACTGTTCTTGACCTCCAGCTGCTAAGTTTCCACTGAGAAAAACACCAAGTTCTGCTTACACATTTCTTGTGAATAGTTCAGCTCTGTGTAATGCCCATGAACATGTCAGGTTTGTCTTTTTGGGAGGTTTCCTCACGACTTTGATGGCTCTGCTGAGCAACCTGCAGTGCCTGTTGGCCTTTCAGCTTCATGGAAATCCCTAAAGGCTCAAGGCAAGGGCTGTCTCACCCTTCCTGTGGCTTCATGGGGGAGCTCTGATGCCTTAAGTTTTAGCTTTCATATTTTTTTAGATTCTGTACTGCCTTAGTGTGTGACTCTGAACTTCATATGAAGTGTTAGCAAGTTCTCTTCACAGTTTAGTTAGACAAAACAATGCTTTTCCAGCCTGAGAACCAAGGACACCACTGCAGCTTCAGGCCCAAAAAGTATAAACAACAGCGAATTGAGGAAAGCAATCTGGGAGGATAGGTCTTAATAACCTAAAGCTGTAATTGGACAATTAATCCCAATATGTAAATGGACCAAAATTTATAAAAGTGTGAAAAATTGTGACCAGTCATACATCTTGCGTCCATCTTGGGTGTAGCCTCAGCCAGGCTCTTGTATTGCCCACGGTGTATCCTTTGAAGGCCTTTTTCATAAATACCTACTTTATTCCTTTAACTCTGGCTAGCCTCTGCTGCAGGTCAGCCTCTTTAGGCACCAGCTCAATGCCAGGACATGGCTCCTCCTAATGTCTCCATCGGTCTGAAATTTTTCTGAGAACTGTCCTCTTTTGGCACAGTTTGGGAAATTGCCTTTAGGAGGTACAGCACAAGCAAGGACATGGAAGTGAGCTCTGAGCAGGTGAGAGCCAGACAGCACCCCAAAGATGGGGTGTCTGCACCCACCCTGGCTCCCTCACTTAGGAAAGGAGACAGGCAAGCAGCTCCTCTGGTCTCTGCTCCCTGTGAGGAGGGCAATGCTGAAGGAGAGTGAGAAGGTCAAAAACAGCCACCCCACCACAGGCATCCTCTACCCCTCTACATCTGGCAGCAGAGATGGGGAGCAGACCACTTTCCAACACTGTCTCTGTCAGAGGGACTTTCAATGTGGCTCTTTCTTGCTGCTGGTAAAATTGTGCATTGACCTCACAGCATTATCCTTTTCTGGCATGGGGAAGAGGGGTCTTTTACTCTGGCTAAGCTGGACCTCAGTGCCAACCTCCCTGAGCTTTGCCCACTTGTGCATTAAGCAGGAGTGAAGCCAGAGTTAGGCAGAAAATAATAGACCCAGGCCCTCCATGAGTAGGAAGAGTCCTGATAATCAGAACTATTTTTGGACAGATCATTTAACTTTATCCCCCTTACCCCTCTGAAGGTGGAGAACAGAACCAAACACCCAGAGGGAGAAAAGATGATAAAAGGATTTTTCTTTCTAAGGGGAGGAGGGACCATTATCAGAGTCACAGAAAGAAGATCAAAAAGAGCTACACAAAGCAGAGGGGCAGGCTCGCTCAGTCCAGAGGAATTAATTGTGAGCCAGCAAAATACCTTAATAACAAATTTCTAAGCCCTATATGTATGTTAATTATATCCCACCAAATTAATATTCATCAGCATGTCTTGTTAATGCATTAGAAATCAGAGATACACTTTCAAGTTTTGGAGATCTGTGATAAACTGGGTGAAGAAAATCTGAGTAACTGTGTCGGGGGACTCAGTAAGTGTCCTAGATATAGTGGCAAAATTATCTGAGCAAGGGACAGAGCCACAAGTGTCACTTTCCCTCACACAGGAGAGTGCTGGTGAGAAGCTGTGTGCAAAATCTGCTCAGCTTGTAACTGCACGTCTCCTGTGTGCACAGGCAGCCAGTCCATGAGGATGTCAGCTCTGCAATCAGTATGGTTTTCATCAACTGGAACAAAGACATGTGAACAGCTACTGGCAAATGGCCAAAACTTTCCCAGATTTTTCACAGTCACTTTGAATATGACCTCAAGAACTGTTTGTTTTGCCATAAAAGGCAAAGCGTCTAATCCTAGGCAGTTTTGTGCTGATGCTTCTAGTTTTGCAAGCATAAAAGCTTCTGCTTGAAGGCATTGATAGAGAAAAGGGAGTGAAGATTGGTTATGTCCTGGTTCTTCACAGGATAAGGGGAAAATTACACATAGACCCAAGAAGGAGATGTGGTACTTAACACATCAGCACTTGCTAATAAATGCAACCCAGGCTTAGATATTAGAAAAGTGTGTGTGAGAGAGTATGTCTGGAGACAAGAGAAACACAGTGTAATTTATTAGCGGTGATTGGCACAACTGACTGCTCTTTGCCACTGGAGAAAGTAAGAAATTACTCCAGTTACAGTTCTTGCCACTTGACACATGGAATAAGCTTGGAAACTTCCTCCCAGTCAAGAGGTATGCATTGTTTCTGAAACAATGCTGCTTCATAGCTAACACCCAGTTCAGGACCATTTCAATTCATTACACTGGGTCTACAGGCCTTGTCCTTCAGTCAAGAGGGACTGGTCCTCAGAGGACTTCAATGCCTCTAAGTTTGCAAGTGAGGATCCATAACATGCATTTTTGCCAGCTCCATCCCTTAATTGCTGGGTATCCTGAAGAATTTTGCTTCACTTGAGCATGTGGGTTTTTTTTCCTCCCTTTTCCACTCTTATATTCCTGTTTAAAATGTAAGCCCGTTGGAGTTTACATCTAACACAAGATGTGAATTTCTAAGAGAGAAATAAGCAAAGCCTACGGTTCAGCGCCAAGCAAGAAGTCCCTCCCCTAAAGGGAAGTTCACCAATATTGCAAAATTCAGTTTTGTAAAGACTTCAGAGGCTACATCAGAAAAATGTTTGCCTGCCTGTGATGCTGGACTAAACATGAACTAAGTACAGATTATCTACACAATGGAATAAAGTATATTCTATTCTGTATTCACATGGTTGTCTTGTACATGAGCTGGTCAAGTCAAAGATTTTCTGGGTTGGACTCATTTGACAAACTGCTCTTATGGTATTGAGCAACGTGTGAAATGAGTGCCAAGAAAGCAAAAGCAGCTTTGTAGAGGGTCATTAAAAAGCCTTCAAAGGGAGAAAGTGCAAGTGGGGGAGGCCAGTATCCAGGAGTTGGTGTTGGAAAGCAGTCCCACATATTGGATTCATTGTCCAGGAAAAGTTCATTCTTGTGAACGTATTTCTTTCTTTCAGTGCCAAGATCAAGCAAAGCTGGAGTGACTGGTTGCAGGAGTTACAGTAGACCTTGATGAAGGCTTGTTTCAACTGGCACACTCTCCATTTTGAAAGATGTTCCACTTGTTTGCTTTCACTGGTTGCTATTTAGTTGGGCTGGTCCTGTTTATCCATTGCATGTGCTTGTTCTTTTCATGATTTCTGCAGTTCTTAAGTTTCTCAAGGGTTACTTAGTTTTTACCTGGACTGAATGACTGTACACACAAACTGTCATCAAAGGTCATTAAACAGGTGAAAAGATAATACAGTGACAAAATTGGAAACACTGTTGCTATGTTGAAAACCTTATGTACATTATTTTAGTACCTTTTAAGAAATGCTTTTGTTAGATAGCAACTTATGCAGAAAATTAACTTACACAGGATTATGCTGGACAAAAAGCATCCTGTTCCTTTATTTTCTATTATAGCATATGCAATTTTAATTTTTGAGGTCTTTGGAGTGATAAAGTTCCTGAAATACTCTACTTATCTTTATTTAACTCTTGAAGGGGCAAATGGAATGGCCTGGTTAAAACTGAGTCAGTTGCCCTGCCCCTCACTGGAGGAAAACAGCATTGCTGCTATAGGGCTTTACTATGAGGAATTAAAGCAGTTTAATACAAATGATGTCCATCAATTAAGAAAAGCAGGTCAACAGTCCTGGTGTGATATTTAGGAATTTCCAAAGGGAGCTGATAAGGGTAACTCCATAAGTATAGTACATGCTTGCAATTCCATAAAATATTTGATTCACCAAACACTTCCTAACCAAGAAGCTACAGTGACAGAAAGCCCAAAAGATACACATTAAGAGAAGAAATCCCAGCAAAGTCTCAAAATATGATGGAAGATAACTGGAGACTGATTGTTAAGTTGTGCTTTCTTTAAAAAGTTTTGCAGATGTCTGGAACACATGGCCTTCAGTGGGATTTAAAGATGTTGGTCTATTTTTCTTGAATACGAGGAGGAACTTGCCACTGTTTGAAAGAGTGTGCTTAAGGAAGAATAATTCAGTAACATAGAAATGGTGTACCCTTATAGACACAGGCATAACCAGATCCAATTCTGGAAGGTGGAGCTGGGAAATCTGCATTTGAAATAAATCATGATATGTCAGTTTTGAGAGATACCAGTCACTGAAATCACTCACTGAAGCTTCTGATGGAGAATCCATTAGCTACTAACTTCTTTGAAGCCAACGGCAGTATTTCAAAACAGGACATCCTTCAGGCTAAGCATGCATTCTGGACCTGTAGCAGAAGCTAAATGAAAAGCAAGTGCTAAGCAGGCCATCTAATCCATAGAACTATTTTCTTCTGATCTCAAAATGTAATGAGTGTTACATGTTGAAGCTCTGTGTTCCAGAGATGCCCTCACCACTGTATGGGTGTATGTGGCTCATCCACATCTTGCTCCTCCACCTCCTTCCCCTAAAGTAGTTTACATTGGCTATTTCATTTGCACAGATTTTCCTTGCTCTTGCTTTCACTCTTCCCCACCCTAACTTTTGGTCAAACTCCAGAAACATTTGACATATATAATCAAAACATTTTAGTTCTTTGATCTTTGCAATCATTGTCAGGTTAATGGTTAATTGGTGCAGTAATTGCTAAGAGGGAAAAAAATCTGTTACTGATTTTTTTTTTTTTTAAAAAGACACCTGCCCTATGTCAGACACAAGGGTGAGATGACTTACCATAAATGCCTGCTCACCAGCACTGAGCCTAAAAGGCTCCTGGAGGGAACTGTGACCAGTCCTCCTTATGTACTGTTGGGGGTTGGATCTGTTTCTTTTGTGTTTGTGGAATTTTTTCCTGGTGGTTTGCTAGGTAACTGATTGCTGGGTACTTTATGGATACTTGACTTAAACAAAGGAGGCAGCAGGTTTCTCCGGGGGAACAGCAGTGAGCAGGCAGTTTGGTCCGAGGACACCGCTCCGAAAGGACTGGAATACCAGGGGACCCTGCTTGTTTTCTCTCTCTCTACTGGATTTCTCTCCAGAGGAAGACTGAACACATTTTTCCTCACCATTGGACTCTCATACAGGACTATCTCACTTCATAGAACTGTATTCACTGCTCAAGGAGGATTTCATCTGGACTGCTTTCACCGCCCTGATACCCAGGGTGTCAGGTCACATCCCTGACTCTGTCAGGGCATTTTCTGAGGTTTTGTTGTTTCCTGTTTTTTTTTTTTTTGCTTGTCTCTTAGTGCTATTACATTTGTATTTGCCTTTGCTTTGTCTAATATTCCTAGTAAAGAACTGTTATTCCCACTCCCAAATCTTTGCCTGAGAGCCTTCAATTGCAAAATTATAATAATCTGAGGGAGGGGGTTTACATTCTCTATTCAAAGGGAGATTCCAGCTTTTGCTGGCAGGTACCTGTCTTTCAAACCAAGACATGTACCCACACTCCATGCATGGATTATCATCATGCCCTGCCACCTGATAATTATTGGAGTTGCTGGGTCCTCACATGCAAGGCAACATAAAGAGTTTGCCTGAAGGGTGGGTTTTGGGAAGGAGTTTTGGGACCTTTCTGTCATGCTGTCACTGATACTTTCAGGGCCCTGTGGGAGACTGTTATAATCACTTTGTGCCTAATTTTACCAAATATCAACAGTTCCCTGGTATGTAAATTGCTCTGAGTGCAAAACACACCATTATGGAATCAAATCTGTCTGTGGATCTTGTTCATTAGGGACCTGCTTTGATGAAGTCAATTACAGTTCCTTGGCCCTCTTAATTGAATTTCTCTTTTTCCATTTCTTATTCTATTAATGTCTCAGCTGCTTTGCTTGCATGAGTCAGAGCTGGTGACAACGTAAGGGAAAATATCAAGGTTCCTGCTTCGGGGTTTTGTGTGTGGATGAGGCGTCCAGCTCCAGGCCATACACATTCAGGCACAAATCACCATGCTCACGGAACTTTGCCTGGTGACATAACTGACCAAACACTCACCCTCCAAAAAACTTCTCCTGGAAAGAAAAGAACCCACTGTGATTTTTGTAGCTGTACTCAGGGCAAAAGTCCATCAAATTAAAGGCTGCTTTTCTGTCTTTCTTCTAACTCTCCGTTGCTTCATCTGACTCCTTGACCTTTGCATTGGAGTGAAACTGATCCTGCCTCTCTCTGGAGTCTGGGGCTGGCCTGGCTGGTTACTGAACTGTGTCAGTAGCTTGGACAATGTGAAGAAACCCCACGGGGATTTTGGCTGTGCTCCAGCGCATGTGCAAACTGCAACTCCAAAGGCACATTTTGGACAACTCTATGAGGGTGGATTTCCACGCATGAGGCAAATGGCATATCCTGACGTACAAGTTATTCTCACTATCAACCTGAAGACCCCATTCCTAAACATAAATACATTTATTTGGATTTTTTTCTCAGAAAACAGCCACCACAAATGTATTTTTCTACTTTCAGCTGTTCTGGCTGAAATTAACCCTACACATATAGAAATCAGCAGAGAATAGGCACACAGAACTGAAAATCCCAACAGTTAAATTTGGACCGTTGAATAAACAACTGCAGACAGGGATATGTAAAGTAAACATCACAGCAGTGATGCCCAGACAGCCTGATGATAGACAGGAACCCAGTAACCTCTGAAATGCCAGAACAACTTTGCATCTTGCTACAGCTGCACTGGTTTATAGACCACAGTTATTCTAGCCAAAGACGGCATTTTACTATATTACATTATATTATATTATATTATATTATATTATATTAATTCTATTAGGGATTGTTTGGATGCTTAAAAGAAGAACAAAGTCTTGTAAAAGTCTCAGTCCCTTGCAGAGGGAGCCATATGAAAATCACCTGATAAACAGCAGTTGCTGAGAGCAATTGCTCAGCCCACACGCTGCCTTCCACAGAAATGATCATCAACAGAAAGACTTTAAGGAATCAGGAGAGTCCCTCTGAAAGAGCTGCAGGAAGGATGGAGGAGTGGGGCAAATAGTGTAGGGAGGCTGTAAACTTGTAACAAGCATTGCTGTGCAACTGCTTGCCTGAGTCAAGTGGGTTTTCTTTAAATATTTGCAGCATCAGGGCTTGAACTGGTAACTTGAATATTAATGTAGTACAACAACTAGTCAAGTTGAGTTAAGTGTCAAGTGGGTTTTCTTTAAATATTTGCAGCATCAGGGCTTGAGCTGGTAACTTGAATGTTAATGTAGTACAACAACACCTTCTAAATGAGTGCCTGAAAGTTCCCAGGGCTCTTCATGCACATGATCCTTCTCCTTCCCAGCCATCCCCACTCCATACTGTTGTACCAGGTCATTTTAAGTAGGAGGGAGAGGCTAATCTGGAAAACTGCTGCATATTTATAATAAGACCATCTATTACACCAGTGCAGGATGGAGTTGAAAACATATGGTTCCCCGGGAGCAGCTGTTTCTTTTTTTAGGCCTCTTATGCCCTTCAGAAATGTCAAGATAGAGAAACGAAAATGTCAGGAAACTGCAATATGCTTACTCTAAAGGCCTCCCGTTGGTGACATATTTATAAAGCTGTTGGAAATTTGATTCACACCGAGCACAAGGGACGAGGTTTTAAAGACCCCATTACCAGAGAGGTCTGCTAAAACTAATCCTCCTGATATGCATCTCAGGGGGAGCTTCTGCTGATTGGACACAGATGCCCAAGCATCTCTGGAGAATGCCCCCACTCCTGTAGAGGTGGTTCAATGCCTCTTGCTTGTAGGGATTTAGAGGAATGTCCTCCTGCCTTTGCAGTGGTGTCCAGAGAGCCAGGTGTCCGAGGCCTTACCACAGTGGTGATTTTCTGCAGTGGATGGTGATGGTGGACCTGGATGGGATAGTTCAGTGGGACCCACATGCAGAGAGGGGTCTCTGTTCTGTTTAAAAGGCAATCAAAGTGATCAAACCAGTCACCTGGCAGGCTGTGCCCATGTTGTGCCAGCACTGGGACAGTGCTCTGGGACTGTTTCAGTTCACTAGTGAGCATGCAGCCACAGGGACCTGTTACAGGTGTCTCAAAAATCCTCCTCACATTTTGTTGAGGTTTAGCTGGAGTTCCCTTACAGCTGGTCACTTTTTAAAGGCCCAAATGCCAGCATCAGTGTGGTACCATACAGACGAATCAGGCCCCCCAGATTATGTGGGGCAAGCAGGAGAGGGACAACTAAGCCCCATTCCCTCCCAGGGCTACAGGACCCTCTCACCTGCAGAAGTGGCTGAAAGATTGATCTCATACATGCACAGAGCAGGGCTCTGAAAGCAGTTGACAGGAGCTGCCAGTGGAACAGAACTGTCTCCAGCACAAGGCAGACTAAATCTACAGAGCTGCTTTTGCAACCGATTGCTAATATGACCTGCTGCTGTTTCAGATGCAAAGCCTTGGCTGTGCTCTAGCAACACTGACTCATGCTGGGCTGAACTGCATCCAAGGTCCCCTCTGGGGATCTCTTCCCAGTTCCCTTCCAACTTCATGGAGATCAGAACCCTCAAGTCATCAGTTGGCGGCTTTAAAATCCCCAGGCAAGCCCCAGTGGAAGAAATGTTGGAGTTGGGATTATGGTGTCCTCCCAGTTTGAGGAGGACTGGAGCACACACCCCGGTGGCTCTGCTGGACTGCCCATGCCATGGGACAGCAGCAGCATCTCTGTTTCCTTGCTCATGGCAAGCAACGCAGCCCAAGACAGAGAAGAGGAAGAGGCTTCCAGAAGTATGCTGGAAGAGATTGTGGAAATATTTCTGTCGAGCTTCTCAGGGTTTTGAATAACTTAGACTTATCAAATATTGTGGTTTGGTTGGGGTTTTTGTCATTTTTGGCAAAAAAATTCTGGCGAGGAGCACAGAGCTGTGACTCTATTGTAATTCTTTCTATGGGCTGTATTAGAGGAAAAGGATGTGGGAGGTCTTGGAATAGAGAAAAGCTCAAGGAAACAGCTATGTCCTGTTTCTGAATCCAGAGTCTGGGATGTGGGGTAGAAAAATGGTAAAGTGTGGACAGATTATAGGGGTCCAAATGTTGGACCACTTCCAGAGCAGGGCTGAGGGGGAAGAAAAAGGATGAGTCAAGGAGCTTGCCCCTTGAGCAAGGAGTTCAGCACCTCTGACATCCTGGTAGGATGAGCTCAGCAGATTACCTTCTATCTGCAGCTCACACACACACATGAGATAACTTATTTCTACTTCAGTTCATCATGTTGAGGAAAACAGCCCTGAGACAGGCACTTTTCCCAGAGCAAGTGGATTTGAGTAGCTCATTTGCAGGTGAGAGTTAAGGCTGTATCTCCAGTTGGAATGCAGACATGCAGGCCCCATAAAAAGCCCTCTCCTAGAGAAAGAGGCAGAAAATACCATTGTAGAGCACAGGGTATGAGATACTGGGAAGGGGACAAGCAGCCCTATGGGAGGGGACAACAGGTTTAGACAGTCTTGGTTCTACCTCTGAACCCTGGTGTGCAGATCCCATTGATCCTCAATGTTTTCATCCCTTCTGCATGCCCGGCTAGAAGCAAAAAAGACCAGGCTGGAAGGCCTATGGCAGAAGTGGGTAATAAATTGAACAACAGTTTATGCAGAGCAGGGAGCAGAGAACAAAAAAATGGATTATTAATTATATTATTAATTAAAGAGAAATTAATGAGAACTCCAGAGCAAAAGGGGATATTGCAAAGTTCTGGAGAAGGTTAGCATGTGATCAATGGTACACAAAAATTCAAACAACCTACGCTTCTGCTTGGAGGAGCAGTCTCTGCTGGTCTTTCAAATATGTATTTGTGTCTCTTCTTCCACCTCAGAACCACTCTGCACATTTCCAAATGCAGAAATACCTTCTGCTGTCTGTAGGGGAAAGTAATAAGCTTTATTTCCAGCACTGGGGCTCCACTTGGTTATCTGAGAGAGAGGAAGAAAAGATGGTAGGGAAAGATAGATAGTAGTGGCTGAGACTGAAGAGACTAATTTTGGAGATGAGGAACAGTAAAGAAAAGGCAGAAGGACACGGAGGCAGGAATTGCCTGGAATCCAGTCAGCTCTTGGGCAAGCTCAGATTTGTATGGATCTGTGTGAGTGCTGGGTAACATATCAATTTGAATATGAGAAATACCAATGAGAAATGCAGTGACCAATGTCCCTCTGTTCTGCAGCCCAGGCAAGGGATGAAGCACCTCCTGTGCCTATCAAGTGGTTTGATCAAATCCCTCTGTGTTTGTGCTTCTGCTCGTTTGCTTCAGACAGATAAAACAGTAATTCATCTCCCCATTGCAACTCCAGGCTCCACAGCAATCCAAGTGAGATGCTGTGAGGCTTCACTGGCACAGATTTCTGAGCATGAGTATAAGAAATTTGGCCCATCACTTGTGGATAGCATGGTTTGGAGTGGGGGTGGGGGAATGGCAGGTTTTACTCTTCACTTTGCTGTTGGTTTGTAGCCAACATTGCCCCTCCAAGAAACTCTCTCCCTTTCCACTGAAACCTCATCTGGGTGGGTTGCACAGGCAGGAAGCCCATGGCAAATCATTCCAGGGTGAAATTTTTAAAATTACTGCAGAGAAGTAGGATTTTGCATCCCATTTCAGCAGTGATTTCTGTTGTTGCAGTGAGACATGCTCCACCCTCCTTCTCAAAGGCTGGGGTAGCTTGTCAGCTGGTTTGGGGGGCCAGACATGTTGTACAGGGCAATTATGGGGGAGATGGAACCACCAGCTGAGAATCTGCATCCTGGGAGTGCTCTCCTGTGGCAAGGAGGTTGCTGTCAGCCAGCATGGGGGCACTGCCGAGGTGGCTCCACACCAAGCACTTCTTTGGCATTGGGCAGCCAGGACAGGAAATGAGAGAAACAGTCTTCCCCATAAATCCGGAGAGACTCATCCCCAGTCAGTTCCCATCAGTTTGGCAGCTACAGCAAGAGGAACTTGGTCAGGTCGTCTTCAGGTGGGGGTAGAGGTGCTGCTACTGAGCCAAGCATCTTCTGCTTGTAGGAGTGGCAGGTGCTGCATTAGGGGAGTTCATCTCAACAGAGATAAAACTGCTTGGGCGACTGAAGCCCTTGGGAAACCATGACCCTTTTGGCCTTTTTCCCTTAATTTCCCCCTCAGTGTGCCAGAGATAACTGTGCTTATCTGCCTCTGTCAAACACGTTGAGATCTGCAGGAGAGGAGCACTTGGGTGCATGACTAACACCAGAATTATCCTCATCATCCCTTTGCTGAACCCCATCAGGCTGAAGTTGCTGAGAGTCAACTTTGCACCAGTTTAACTGTCTATGCAAGGAAGAGTCATGGGCATTTCAGTCTCCCTAGTTTGGGAAGGTGTCACTAAAAACCTTATTTGGGGGATTCAAGCTCCCCCAAATAAGGTTTTCTAAGAGAAGTCAAAGATACCAGCAGAAGTGGGTACAAACCATGTACAGAAAAAAAGAACATGGAGAAGTTAATATTTCACAGTTAGTATACAGCCTATGTGAAATGTGATCATGGGTGGGAAATGTGGGTTTATATTTTTTCTTAAATTAAAATAAAAGCAAGGCCAGAGGTCCAGCAAAATATGGAACTGGGGAGTTCTGGTTTAGCATTGCAGCAAAGTTCGTCTTTAATACTAATTAAATCTTTTGCTGCTGTTCAAGGAAAAGTATCAGCCAAGAGACTGTCTCTGCCTCCAGAGCTTTTGATGTGGTTAATATTTGGGACTCAGATTTTGCAGTGCTTCACTCCACTGTCCTGGCCTGTAATAAATACAAAAGCCCATGCCAAGAAGTAACAACAAGAAAAATATTTTTGTGGGTTTCTGCCGCAAAGCAGAGTTGGGGATAGATGGATTGATTTGAGGCAGGTGTTGAGTCTCCAGGGTGCAGGGCACAGCCACCATGGAGTATAGGGTAGCAAACATTGCCCTTGTTAACTTAGAGCAGATGTCATCCAGAAAGAGGTAAAAAGGTGCTGGTGCTGACATGGCTTCTGCAGTTGAGCTCTTTAAATAAAATCATTTATTGGATACAGTTCTCAGTTTACTTGGACTAAGAAGGAGACTGGAGGGAGGATAAAATTCAGAATGAGAAGGAGTTAATGCATTTCAAGAGCTAAAACCTTTACCACTGGGATAAAAGCAAATTTAGTGACTTCATTGCAACTCAGCAGTAAATCCACAGTCACTATTTTCTGTGGAGTGCAGATGTCTGAATACCATCCCTGGATGGGAATAAAAGGAAATGCTGTTTACTGTGAACAAAACACATTATAAATAAACTCTGACACACCCTAAACCAACTTTCTTTTGAAAGCAAGCGAGGGTTTCATTAAAAGCAAAATTTGTGAAAAGAGATTTACAGGATATGTGGAAACTTGCTTGAATGATTAAAAATTAATTATATCAAGGGGGAGGATGTACAAACACATTATGTTAGGTTGCCACTGCATGGCCCAGACAAATCTGTTCCTGAGATTGTAAATTCAGCCCCTTTTCTCCCCTTCCCCCTCTTCCATCTGCTTCTCCTGGGCTGGATGGACACTGAAGCAGATGCACCTATGTGTGAAAAACACAGATGATTCAGTGGCGCAGTGTTTCCCATTAAAAGTAGATCTTCCCTGTCACCCAACGCACTTGTACCATCACAGTGCCAAATGCTGAGCTTGCCGTACTTAAGAGAAGGGAAGAAGTTCCTACCAAAAATGGGCTGCTGGTGTCAGAGCCACAGGACTGGGGATCGAGTCTTGCTCCCACCTATGTGCCCCACCCCTGCCTGCAAGAGAACCTTTTCCCCCCGCTTTCTTTTGCTATGTTCCAGTAGTCTTACACCATTCTACCTTGTCCGGAGAACCACTCAGACATAAACCAGTGATGGAATAAATATTTTTGTGCTCTATCCTCTTCTGTTTTATCTGGTCTTTCTCATGTGCAGTAACATTATTGTCACCCAGCATTTGCAGCCATCTCTGCAACACATCTGAGGCTTAGCAGATGTACAGTAGAGCTGCAGGAGTTTTCTTCTGCAATTCCTTTCCCATTAATATCCAACTATTTCATTTTCTCCAGCCCCAGAGCTGTTTATCCTTGCTGTGAGCTCCTCAGCAGGCTTATTCACCCCTTGGGCAGTGCCAGCTTGTGTGAGGGAGCCGGGTGCTTGCCAGCTGGCAGCCCTTCCAGAAGCAGATGAGCTGGCCAGGAGAAGAACTGAGGTCAGTCTGGCTGGAAGAGCTACTCAGTTACCATTTCTCCAGGGTTTTCCTCAGTTGTGGGGCTGGACAAGAACTCGGAGAGAATTTGAAGCACTTCTGCGAGAAATCCAGGAGAGGAAGGATAGTTTGTTGGGGAAAGTGCTAACTTTGTATTAAAGCACTTAACTGTGAGCTAAATTCAGTCCCTTACAGTGATATTTAGCCCCTCTGTTCTTCATTTCTTGCACTTATCCAGAGGTGATGCTACTCCTAGGAATTAAAGACAGGGCTTGACTTGGCAAGGGTACTGTGTAAATCCCCAAATACAGCCTAATGCTGGGCAGGGCTATGGTCTTCTGCACGTCAGAAAGGTCTATAAAATGCAAGTTGCCAGTTGCAAGACCCCTGCTGACCTGGGGAAGGGCCAACAGAACGCCCATTTATTTTTACCTCTACATTCTTCCTTGGCTTGTGTTCTCACTCTGCTCCAGGTCTGTGGTGGTAGGAATGAAGTCAGGATCAAAGACAATTTGTTATACAGATTTTCTTATTGTTATTTCCTTTCAGGACACAAAAGTGTGGACTGTAACGAACTACAAGCCAGTAATAATCTCATTCCCTAACATGTAATATACCCAGCTGTTACACAATACAGAAAAAAATTCAATCAATGAAGGTATTTTGCTCCTTCCAAGTCATGGGAACTTGAATCCCTGAAGGAGTGGGTGAGGTCATGGAGATGTGCTTGCTCTCTCTGTGTAGAGAATTCCCCCCTGCAGGGCTCTCTCAACTGCCGTGAGCTCTCTTTGAGCCTTTTTCCTTCTTCCTGCATGTTTTCTCTGTACAACCTCCTTCTAGCTGTATAATTCACCTTCCACACCTCTTGCTTTTTCCATTCACCCTGTTCCTCATCTCAGTAGCACTCACCCAACACCCCTTTGCAAAAACATTTCTATGCTGCAGACATACTTTACTTGGAGTAAAGCCATCCTGTGGAGGGCACAGCAGTGATCACCTTTAAGATCTTGGCTTTCATATGACAGTTCAATGGCAAGAGATACAGAGTTTGTATGAGGACTTGGAGAGAGGCAGCTTGTTTTTCTCCTCCAGCATATGTCTGTGTGGGAAGGAGGGCACTGATCCACAAACAGTCTGCTCGTGGTTTTGTCTGCTCCAGGCAGGGTTTGCAGGCTGCGCCGAGGACTTCTGGCCCAAACTGTGTCTCCAAGGAGGCTGGTGTGGGCGCTGTGGCATACTCTGCCATTGTTTCATTCACAGTGCATGAAGGAGAGTAGCCAACCCACCCGCTGGTCCTGCTCAGGACTCACACTCTCCTCCAAATATGCAGACCTGCATGGCATCCCAAGTTTGGCATCCCAAGACCAGCTCATTTGGCAGATCAAGCCTGTAGCCTCTGAGCTGCCAGAGGAGCAGCCTCTGAACCTCTGCCTCTGAGCTGGGAGGGGCCTCCCAGGTGCAGTAAATGGGGTTCTTTCCCTCCTGGGGTCAGGGTGTCAGTGCTGAGCACAGAAACATGTGAGACATAAGATGCACTTGGGAGAGAGTTGTCAGGACCAGCTCCCAGGGGCTGAACAGTCTCTGTCAATGCCAACTGCCCTTAGTTCTGGAAAACACCCACCAGAGTCAAGAAAAATTCACTGACTCAGTGAATAGAGCTGCTGCCAGGTTGATATTGCAGCTGAGACCCACATCTGTGCACCCATAGTCAAGTTATCTCAATTTCCCTCCTTATGTGATATTAATTTCATTTTTAGACAGAGGTCAGAGATGTTTCCATCCGTCTCTTTCCAGGAAAGTCCCTCTTATTGAGAACCAGGATAACGTGCTTGTGTCTGGGAGCTGTATAATCCTTAATACCATAGGATAAAAAAAATTACCTGCTTTGCTGTTTTTCAATTGATCTTTCCTTATTTTCTTCCTGAGTTTCTCAGTCCTATCTCAAAAGCATCCCACCAGGCAGCTCTTACCACTGCTAATATTTAAGTCTGTTGTAGAGCCCTCCTTCTTTCCCTCAACATTTTGTTTACTGTTTTTCCTCTAGTCCTTTCTGAATATATGCTGAAGTTGGCCCTCAGGACCCTCCATTGTGGATAGTAGTTAGTATGTCACTTGTCAGTCAGTCAAGTCAGTACTGTCATTTCCTCATCCCTGGAAGTGTTCAAGGCCAGGTTGCATGAGGTTCTGAGCAACCCAGTATTGTGGAAGGTGTCCCTGCCCATGGTAGGGGGTTTGACTATATAATCCTTAAAATTATCTCAGAAACCAAACTATCCTATGATTCTGTGATTACATAATGCCCATATTGTTCTCAAGGGATTTTTCAGTCTCCTGGTATTATATTTCCATTGGTTTTAACTCTGTTAGCTTCACAGCTCCTCATGAAAGGAAACAAGGTAATAAACAACCACTTTTTTTTTCTTCTTTTTTCCCTTTGAAGCTCCCATTGTGTTTGTTCTTGTTCATGCAGAATATGCATAAGCAGTTAACAAGAAGAGTTATTAAAAGGTCTTAGATGCAACATTTCTTCTGAGTGGCGGAAAATGGGCTTTTTTTCCTCCTTTACAGAAGATTTTTTTTTTTTTCTAAATGAGCTTGTATGAAATGGGCTTCCTTATCCCTCATGCCTCTACATGACAGTGTCCCTCAAGATCATTCCAAAAATGGTACTGCTAAAATTATTTAATTTATAGAAGAGAAATCTGAAAGGATTACACTGTATTGGGTGATATAACAAGGCCTTTTTCACATCCTCAGAAAACAGGACACACAGTGATCACATGAGGTACATAGATCCCAGTAAAAGATTTTCTGTACTTAGAGGCTTTGCAAACAGCTTGGGCACACTCCTATCAGGGATGACTTGGGGGATAATCACACTCATTAGTAAGGCAGTGCAGTAGCCAAACTCCCAAGGTTTTTTCCAGTCCTGCATTTTATGATTTTATTGTACAACCTCACAGGAGAGCTCTCAGGGCATACTGGAAGTTCTGTGAATGCTGAAAGGCTTTCCCTTTGGGGGTAGGTCTCTCCAGCAGTGTGCTGGTGTGGTGTATCTTTTAATATGCATTTTTAAATGAGTTGAGTATGGGGGTCAGACTCCCAGAGTATGGATTTTTAAAATCTGGAGTCCCTAATGAGATGCACTATTATTTCTAGATTTAGGTAATAGACTGGTAGCAAAATAGAAAGTTGCCCTGTGCTGCAAAAACACTGATGACTGGGATAAATAATTTATAACTGCTTTGTATTTGTTGGATTCTCTCTCAGTGACTGGGCACAGTACGAAGTTCTCAAATACAGGTGATGCAGGAAAATTTTCTACTATTTCGGCACCTTTTTTCCCTGTGTAGCTGGAACAATGTTCTGCAGGTTTTTCAGTGGTCACCACATGTTCTGTCCTGCAGATGCAACCAAAAGGGTGCTTGGTGTGTACAGATTAGGGCTGTTATCATCACAGACGGCTTCACCCAAAGGCACAGTCCTTGGGCAGCCCAGTGGCAGGGTGGGGAGTCCAGAGTCCTGTGCTCTCTCTGAGCAGCCATTTCTGCCCCACACACCCTTCAGTTGCTTCAGTTCCTTTGCTGGGTGGCAGGGCAAGGTTTCCAACATTGCGTAACACCAGAATACATCTTATCCAGGGGGCTAGTTGAGGCCAGAGACAATTTCCCTCAAGTATTCACACATGCTCTGCTGTGCATCTGGGATGTCTGGGGAAGGTAAAAAGAAAAGCTCACAAAAACAACTGAGTCAATATTTGTTTTTTTGGATATTAATGAATGCTCCTTCTTTATGCTCTGCAGCTGCTGCTCTGCTGAAGGAGTTCTCCTTTCCCTGGTTGCTGCCATGAGCAACACCTCCAGGACACCTGCTTGCTCTGAGAGCCACCACCAAGGGCATCGAATTTTCCCCACAGTGTGGAAAAATCACAGAGACAATTGATTGCTGTAGGAATTTGGTACCTAGAAAACTTTGGTAACCAGCCTGAGTGAAGTCAAAATTTCAATTTAGCAAAGCCAGCACTGGGCTGGTGCTGTAAATTGTGCAGTATTGCATCAACAGTCCCTGGAAAAACATCAGCATTCTTATTGCAAGTGAGATATTTCAAAAATGTGTATGGTCAGCTGAAAGCTCTGGAGGTAAAAATACATTAACTTAATGTGGAAAATGTCTGTTCTGTAGTTGTTCTTGCATCTTTGAGATTTTACAGGGCAGGATATTTTGGAGCTTTCCATGACAATTCAGAAATTATAGGGTTTGGTAAGCAAAACCTGGGATTCTTCTGTTATGAGTAATAAAATGATACAGCCGCATTAATAATCAAAAATTAGAGATTTTATTTCGCGACCAAGATACGGTCTCTGATAGCCACAATCAAAGAGACAGTGTCGAACCCGGGATCAGCGCTGGGTGAACTCTGGTCTGACCTTTACTGCATCAAACCCTCTCTGTTCACGCCTGCTGCCTCCATTGGGTCGGTTTTTATACAATTTTTTTTGCCTGGGGCAGAGGTTCTCCTATTCCTTTGTGGCTTCACATGTTCATGTGGTTTCCTTTTCTCCGTGCTGGACTGGACAAAAGCTGTTTCTGAGAAGTGATGAATTCGGATGCCAAGTTAGGGAACCTGGTGTTCAGATGTGAGGGTCTAACGACCCTGGTTATCTCGATCGTAGATTCTTATCAAATGATCATCACTCGGTTGTTCCCCAATCAGTCCCAGGAAGGGACTCATCTCTGCTGGAGCCACATCTTTTAGTTTGTTATTTAGGTTTCCCCTCTGCTGCCATCTGCGGTTTCGTAATTCTGTGAAGCAATCTCTCCCCAGCAGCTGCTTGTGGTTTTAAAGCTTTCAGAGATTTTCCATAGATGCACAACTTATTAAATTTATATTTCATGTGAGCATGAATTATTCCATAACATATATCACACTTCTATATGCACTTAAAGTCATGCCCTTAAGATCAGAATCTGCTGTCATGAATCTTGCCATGAAACCTGTATCAGTGGCATGTAGGCAACAAGCTGCCCATCAGCTCAGGCATCTCCAGGCTGGAAAGATGCAGCTTTCTACAGCCAGGCCTGCAGTGACCTGTGGGCAGCATCACCCTGGTCTGCTGGACCACAGGGATGTGCCAGCCTTCAAACCAGCTGACGACACAAATGCTGCCAATGCTGATGGCTGGAGGTGGAATGCAATCAAACCCTTCAATTACACCTTGGTGATTTAATCATCTCCCTGCCAAATGCTACTTGTGTGTCCTGTGGTACTACCCAAATACAGTAATTGTGCCATTCAATGTGCCATTTCAAAATAAAATATCACTTATCTGGGTTAGAAAACATCATTCTGCTGTCAGCAGCCCCTTTATAGACACTGCAGACCTATGCATGAAAGGTGTTTCTCGGATGCCACTGCTTCGCTTCAACAAAACTGGTTTTGTTCTGTAGTATTAAGTAATTTCTTTCTTGTTTATGAGATTAAGAAATGTTGGGAGCAACTTTCTTGATAAAGCTCTGGCTGAACTGAGCCTTTATACACCAGAGGATCTGATTTGAAGAGTCAAAAAAAAAAGAGCCATACAAATGGCCAACCCACAAAACTGAAAACAAGAGCTGACTAAGGCAGTTTTTGCTGCACACAGCTCTGGAAACACAGATGTGTTTCAATGAGTGTGATTTGAAAGGAGATGAACTCATCTGGAAGCCTTGTTTGTTCCTTTCTGCTCCTCCACCCACCCCTCACCCCCAGGAAAACAGCGGCTGCTGCACTCTGGCCCTGCAAGCACTCAAGCACTTGCTTTGCCTCACCTTGCACTGTCCTGCCTTGCCTTGCCTTGCTTTGCCTTCCCCCTGTGGGCTGTCTACAACCACACAAGGACTGTGGGCTGTCTACAAGTACACAAGCTGTTTGGTTTCTGACTGCCTCTCCGAGGCTGGTGGGATGGGGACGCTGAGGTGCCACAACCCCAGCACACTTGAGTTGCCCCCAAGCAACTGGGATGCACCTAAGGTCCTTACCATAGATTTCAGGATGCTGGCTGGAGGAAAGGGTTGATTCAGACCCAAGAACAAGATTTTGTTCCTGCTTTCTCCTCCTGCAGCAGCAGCAGCCAAGTAGCACTTTGACAAGGAAGCAGGGAGAGACAGGGAAGGGTACCACATCCTCCTCTGGCAGCACTAGGACCCCGTCTGCTGCAAAAGCTTGGAAATATTTTCTCTTCCATCAGATGCAGTTATGGTAGAGCAGTATTCTGGGGTGGTTTTTTTTTTCGTGTTGGAGGATGAATAGGACATATATGGAGCCACAACCAACATAATTGTTTTATTTGAATGGTGCATAATTTCCTTAGGAAACCAGGCTAAAATTACAGAGCAGAGTAAGCATGAAGTAAGAAATGTGACACATTGGGGAAATAAGGACAGAATAGGAGAAGTACCTAAAATTAAAGCAATCTGGAAATACTAAGGGCAGAAGTGACAAGATTCAGCACAGAAAGGAGTCCATTTTCTTGAAGGAGGAGGAAATCTCGGACTGTATTAGGAAGGCACCTGCTGCTGCAGTTGGAGTGGGTATCATAGACCCTGCCCACCAACACTGCAAGCTCGGGACACCCTGGATTGCCTTGGGCTCTGTATGAGGATGGAGGGCCAGCTACTTTTCTCCTCTCACACCACAACTTGTCTCTGAAGTTAGGAACTGCTCCATAAAAATTGTCCCACTGCTAGTGCAGGGATGGCTAGGTCAGGCCATGGGAGAATGGTAGGCAGGGTTTGAGTTTACCACTGAAAGCATTTAATGCACACTTGCACTAAAGAGAATACATTATAATTTTTATTTCTTCTCCTGCAAGTAGGTAAGATCCATCCCACTCACTAAACCTGAAGAGGGATCTGTTCACTGCCCTTGTGTTACCTCCCTGCAGCGTCAAGAGCACTCTTGGCACAGCCAGACATGTGGAGACCAAGTGGGTCAGAAAAAAGGGAAAAACATCTAAATCCTCCTACAGACTTATTTGTGACAATGGATTTCATTATTGCATTATGTCCTCGACTTTCCACCCCCACCTCCTCCACAAAGGCATAATCACATCTCAGATCTCGGCAATAATTGCTTCGCCACACTGACAAACACAGCAAAGAAACGGTGTTTGAAGAAAGCTTTGCAAACAACATGATTAGCCAGATCTCCCAGCTTGGGAATGAGGGGCAAGTTCAACTGCAGGTGATCGGGAAATATCCATGGGAAAAAAATAATTTAAAGTAAGATCAGGCTTCATAATATGCTTTTTGTTGCTGTGCTGATGTTTGAGACACACTGTTGCTGCTTGCCTTGATGGGATTCACCAAGTATAGTCTTCACATTGGCATGAAGGAGTTTGACTTTGCTTGTTTGAATCAGCAAACGGTGCAGACGTGCCTGGGGATGATGGAGGCTCAGTGCTGGGCTTCGAGCACGGGGCTCTGCAGCACAAGGCACATGTTCTCCCGGAGGGCAACACCTCCCACACTTCAGCTGCCTTCCCGTTCCCGTGGAACACAACATGCTAACACCAGCAAAGCGATGCTTCTACAAAACAAGCCCAAAAACTGCCTGGGTGTGCATGGGGGCCTAGTGCAGCCGTGCTGCTGGCACCCTATCCCACCGTGGTGGCTAGGGCCAGGCTCTCAGGGGGCACAGAATGCTGTGGCACCAGCCCTTGCTCCACCTAGGAGCTTACACCTAAGGAGCTTACGTCGCCGTGCAAGGTGGCACCAGGAGCAAAGGTTTAAGTTAAAACGTAGGCTCTGTGTGGGCTCAGAGACTTCCTGAGCTTCAGTGGGGTCATTTTGTTGTCACTTCCCACTCAATGGCTGTTATTTCCTCATCCCATTCCTTGCACCCTAATTTTTAACACCCTGCTACACCCTCTGAATTCTTCTAGCTTGTTCCCCCCATCCTCTCAACTCTGGTGCTTCAAACTTCTTGAGATACTGTTTTCTGTGCTGCAAAAAGAGCTAAGAATAGTAATAACGAGCAAACAACCCATCTACAGATCACTGCAGCCCAAAAGCTGATGGCTTTTGGGGGATTTATCTTCTTGCCTAAGGCACACAACTGGCCCCTGCCATCTCATGTCACCTTCTCCTGCCTGCTGCAGCATCATGCAGCAGCTCTTCTTGAGTGCTTCTCTAAGCAATGGGATTAATATGGGGGGAATCACCAAGTTTATGATGCTTGGGCACTTTATGATGCTGGATTCTTCAGAAACCCTTCATCAGGGCTGTGGGGAAGAGTCTGTTTCTTTATGAATGGGCTATCTGCTGTTATGTGTACCTGCTCAAACCACAAATCCATCCTTAAGTGTATCTATGTCAGGAAGATGCAGACCATTCAGTATAGCTGAACTGGGAAAGGGCTGATTTCCAGCTGACTGCATATGATTATCCTTTCCAAATTAAGGGAGAAAAAGCAGAGTGTTTCACTAATGGACCAAGTCAGTATAACTGGCTTGGTCAGGAAGTAGGCTGCAGACTAAGGGTTTATTATAAGATGTCACCCATTTTTTTAATCAAATTAAAAAAAAAAATCAGGTTTTCAATTCAACAGAAGCTTTCACAGAAAGTGTCTGCTTAAAAATTGTATTTTTTTCCCTTAAATAGGGTCTGTTTTGTGAAAGGGCTGATCACCTGCTGGGGCTGTGGCCCTTTGTGGCACCCCTCTTTCCCAAAGCAGGGTGGACACCAGGCTGGGTGGTTATTGATCTTCAATGGCAAATCAATGAGTGCCAGGACCTGAGTTAAGTATGTTATAATCTTTACACTATCATAAATCTCTTTTTCATGCCCAGGGTTGTTACAAGATCACTGTGTCTCAAAACATTTAATTCATGTGGGAGAGAATGTTAAAAAGGGAGATGGTTTTCTCTGACCTTTGTGTAGAAAGTTTTGAGGGTGCCATGGCCACTGCTATTGACCTGAGCAGAACAGTCACCTTTTCTGAGCTTGCCTGCATGTCTCTGCCCTCCACTGGGTCTTGGCACATGCACTGTCCCTCTGAGGATGGGCACACATTCATTTCCCATACAACCCCCAACACAAGAGAATCCATGCCTGTGAGCAAACATTCAAGAAAAAATAACTCTCACATCTGCTGCAGAGTGGAGCTAACAATCATTTTATTTCAAGTCTTTGAATAGAACACTACCTGAACTTTAAGACTGGAGGCAGATAAAATAAAATGGCAGAGGACCATTTTATGAATTTATCCTCTACTCCTTCTAAAAATGTCCTTCTACACATCATATTCCCCTTTGAAACAAATGGTCAGCAGCAATAAATTTTTTTACTGAAGTAGCAAACCTACACACAAGGTCAGAACAATATCTGTGTTATTTACTCCGGCGTGAGTTTTGATCTGCCTTCTCCATACAGTGTTTTCTGTGTTTCCCATTGATGCAAATCAAAAGCCTGTGTTGTCCTTTTACAGATTTAGTGCTTCATGCACTCATTACACCAGGACTCATTTATTCTTTTTTTATATATGTGTATATTTCAATGTCACAGAAAAACCCATTTCTGAGTGAAAGATCTGACACTGTTTGTGGCTGAAGGCTCTGCTCTGTGCTGTCCAGCTCCTCTACTGTGCACTAAGTGTGTTTCAGTGGAAATAAACAAATCCATCACATCCATGAAATGAGAGTAGCAGGTCCAGGAGGTACAGTAGGCTTGAAAACTGAACAGCAAGATGTTAGCAGGCTCTGGGAGGAATGGTAGCAATCAGAGGCTGAAGCAAGGCTCTGTGTAGGACAGGGGACATGGCACGCCCAAGCCCATGTGCTGGTGCAGATGCCATCACACAGGAGATCGGTTCTTATAGAACCATAGTATGATTTGGGTTGGAAGGGGCTTCAGACCTTAATAATTTAGTTCCAACCTCCCTGCCATAGGCAGGGGTGTCACCCACAAGACCAAGTTGCTGTCCTTGTCAGCTTTCTTTGCTTCTTGTCTCTTTCTCCTGGGCAGCCTCAGGGAGGAGTAGGGGGGCACTGGGACCTTGGGGACAGATGGCAGCGATGTAAGGACAGGGTGGGAGGCACAGCACTGAGCCCAGCAGCTTCTGCCCAGGCACAGACATTGGGAAACAGCTCTTGGGAGTTCTCTGCTGACAGGGTGATACAATACACAGGTCGCTGTTGCTTCAGTCAGCAAAGTCTTACAGGGGAAATTTCCCAAGGCATGATGTTGATGGGACTGCCTAACTCCCATCGGAAGTAAACTGATCCTTCAGGCACCGTGAGGTTTGTGACAGTTGCTTGAAAGAGTTTTTCAGTTAGGGGGATAAATTCCCTAATTATGTAATTTTCTATTACATGATTCCAGTGGGACTGTGTCCATGTGCTGCAAGCAAAGGCAGGCTCACACCCAGCAGGGTGAGTTGATGTCAATCTATGCTTCGGTTCCATGTGTCCCAGACTGCTTGAAACCTCTCACATCTTAAATGTGCTGAACGATGAAGAGTTTTATGTGCAGCATGACTCAGTACTGCAGGTCTGTCTCAGAGCAGTCCAGCACACCTATAATTCTACAGAGCAGAAGAAACAGTGGGTTTACCTCATCAAAGCACTGAGGAATATCATCTGTAGGTGCTCATGAGTCTAACCTGCCCACAAGAGTCCTTCTAATTTGTCATCCACTCACCACCAAGCACGGACCTCTTGACTTTCTCTCCTCCAGCCTGTATCTTGACAATACAGACTGCAGTAGTCATACTGTTTTTTGCCCATTATTAATTTCAAGTGGCTGAGAAATCCATCAAAGGCCTAGGCATCTACCCACATTCTCACCAGAACACAAAAAATATTTCCCACTGGTAATATGAATCAGTTTCCAGTTGTCTGGTAACAGTAACATTACTAACAAAGATTTTTGGAAACTAGTAGAGAGGCAAATACTACCAGGATTGTTTGTGTTATGTGAAATTTTCCCTTTTTGTACACACATATAGATGGAAGAACTAATGTTACAAGTTATGGTGGTGTCTGGGTATTTCAGGCAGTGAGAACCAGCAGGGTTTTTTTAATGACATAATCATTGAATCAAACAAAGGCACTGCTATTTTAACTTTTTCTTGCTAAATTGTCACAAAAATCTTGGTCCATAAATGCATTCTTGGATGGAATAAAACCAAAGAGGCCTTATCTGAACTTCATGGAAAAGAAAAAAAAATAAAGGTAACATAAAATTTGCAATTTCATAAGGTCAAATTAATTTCAAAGGAAACAAATTAAATTTTCTCAAGGACTTGAACATCAATGAAGCCTGAAATGTCTTTACATAAAAGGTGCAAGACAATTCTCTGTAGTACTGAAAATATATGTTAGTACTAGAAAGGAAAAAGGGGAATTTACAAGAAAAGTAGTTGATTTAGACCTTGCAGAGGTTTTTAAAAAATAGGAAAATTCTCCAAATGAAAAGACAATTGAAAAAAGTGGACCTGTGTGAAAGTAATATTAAAGCTACGTAATGAAATTAACATTTGCTGTTGTTTAAAAAACTCTGTTGTTTGATGTAGGAAGGAAAAAGGGTAACACAGGAGTGTGAGAACAGAAATGTTCATACCTGATCTAGAAAAAAGTTTTAAAACCTATTAGGTACTCAAAATCTGTGATGTGATATCTGTATCTTAAGGATAGAAGAGCCAGCATACAAAACTGCACAGGCAGAGCAAAGGAGACTTGCAAACTAGTCAAGCTGAGAGTAAGAGCAAATTAGTGCCTACTCTCAAGAGGTAAAGGCAAAATAATAAAGGCAACTGCAATCCTCTTGTTTCACAGCAGTAGTGTATCAGGCAGGAAAATAAACTACATGAAAAGAATAATTTTTAAAAGGGACATAGAAGGAAAATGGATTAAAAAGCATTCAGATTTGTAAAAGTCATGCCAGATGAACTTGATCTCTTTCTCTAATGCAACTGTTTTCTACACAAGGATCTGCAGTAAGTCTAATATTTGGTGTGATGCCATAGGAGAATTCATTATTTGGACTGGGAAAAACAGGGATTAGGAAAAGGATGGTGAAGTGGGGAGAGAGCTGATCAAAGAGGAGATGGCAGAGAGTAGTCCTGTAAGACACAACATCTGCAGGGAGGAAGGTCATTACAAGGATTCGTCACAGAAGATCCTTTGAACTGCTCTTACTGAATATTTCATCAACAACTTCAACAAAAATGAAGGACAGCGTTAGTGAAATAACCTGATGTCACAATGTCAAAGAACAGTGTTGATCAATAGGAGGAGACGAGTATCATTTAGAAAGACTAAAATCACCATGAGAACAGGACCAAGAGAGGCATAATTGTGATTATACAGAATTGGAGGTCCTACATTCAGAGCAAGTGAAAATCCTGTATTAAGGGAAAACATGGGTGTACTAATCAACTGGAATAGGTGATAAATATAGCAAGGCTTTGAACAAGAGAATTATGGCTCAGATACTGCTGCTGGGGCACTTCCAGTAGAAGGGGAGAGGTATTATTACTATCTGGGAAACAGTGTAGACTTCTGGCAAGTCACGTTCAAGAAAATGAAGTCAAATATGTGGAGGTGTGGAGGACTGCTGCTGGGAAGAAGAACCAGTTTTATGAGATGAGCTCAAAAATGTAACCTTACTCAGGCTGATTAGCAGTACAAAAGCTCACTATAGATTTGTTTGAGGTAAATGTGGGATGGGGCCAGAAAGATCCACTGAATTTAAAATAGAATACTGGCATAAGAATAAATGGGAACAAAATAACTCCAGAGCTGGAAATGAGGTTTCTCCTCAGAGGCATGAAGTTTTGGAACAGCCTTCCAGGAGAAGGACTGAGCTCAAAAACACAACTGCCTTCAGGGCAGGGTTAGTCCAGCCTCTGGAAGGGGTCATAGGCCATGGCTGCTCCTGGTAGCAGAGGGAAGGCGGGGATTAGATTTGGTGAGGCAGCAAATCTACACTGACACTGCAGAACTTGTTAGGAACCATTGCAGTGGTAATACCTCGGTTTCAACAAATCACAATTGTGCCCCATAGCAATGGGGAAAACCTTTACTGAGTGTAGGTGCCAGCACCAGGAAAGGGCTCCTCTGTGTGTGTCTGTCATCTCTGACCCCAAGCACCAGGGTGATTTGTAAAGTTTCTCACACAAAGATTCTGGCCAAAAAAAAAGGTTTCTAATAACTGCCAAAAAGTGTTGCATAATCATTGAAAAGAGCTGGTTTTAGTGGTTCTTCCTTAAAATGAAGGTCACCAAAAATGCCATTGTAAAGGTGTGACAAAGGAAGTACAATTAGACATAAGAAAGGATCACAAGTGTTACTGGTACAAATTTAATTAGGCATGAAAATTAAAAACCAGTAATTTTACAAAAAGAAGAATTGACGCTGCAGACTGGGGACCCTTGTTCACAGAAGTACTGAAGGGACTTTATAAATAGGAGTTCTCAGCACAGCACTCCTATTTGCTGTGACCATACTGAGAGAACCACCACTGAGAGCAGTTCATCTACAAACATCTCTGTTTGTTCAGCTCTACTCACCTTGGGAACACAATTTAAAGCTGACCATGTGTAACAGCAAGGTTTGGTTCAGACTGAAGACATGTAAGCAAAATGCTTCCTTCTTGTCAGCTGAGCAGCTCTCCAGACTTTACTGAGCTCAGCAGCTCAGTTACCTCTCGACCTGGAAATCTGTTTGCTGGTGGCAAGTGCCTGCTGAGATACCCAAATACAGCATCAGAACACATTGGCAAGTAGAGACCTAATGGAAGAGTGTTGCCTTCTGGATAGACTGTAATGATTGGGTGGGATATTCTTTACTGTGGGAGTAGCAAGGTGTTGGAATAGGTTGCCCAGAGAAGTTGTGGGTGTCCCATGCCAGGAAGTGTCCAAGGCCAAGTTAGATGGGGCTCTGAGCAAGTGGTCAAGAGGGAGATGTCCTCGGCCATAGCAGGGGCACTGGAGCTAGATGATCCTTATGGACTAGACAGTCTATTCAAACTCAAACCATTCTGTGATTCTATCACATGGCTGCTCAAAGAACCTCAGTTGTCTCTGTGTGGGCCACTGACTCAAACCCTCATTTCCACCAACTACAACATGACCTTAGAGATGCACCTTGCATAGAGGTACCTTCAGTTAGAAAGGGTCAAACTACCTTCACCTAAACAAAGTTGTTCAGAAATCTGGATCTGGCATCTACCCAAAACATTACTGCGCAGAACAGAGGAAGACATGCTCTTTGGGCTTTGGAGAGAAAAATAAAGCTTGTAAAAGTGCAAGATGACTCCAAATAAAATAATTAAGCCTATTTAATAGTTTTGGTAATACTCAGAGATAGACAGTCCACAGATCAAAAAAGTTTAAAAGCAAATGAAAGCCAGAGTCGTGATATTCCTGGCAATCAGTTTTTACCATACTGTTAACTCAATGGTCCCAGCTCTTGCAATTTTATAGTGATTATCCCTGAATTCCAGTTTCATAAATCCCAGATCCCTGAGTCTTGGGAATCAGCTGCTGAGAGTGCCAGCTTCTGTTTTTAACAGTTACAGGAGAAAAGCTTGAAAGTGTGACTTGAGCATATGCCAAAGATTTAAAAACAAAAAGTAAATAAAATGAATGCCAAATTTTAATACTTGTTATTTATTAAAATCCAAACCACCCTCTATTTTAAAGCTAATCTCATGACTTTGGGGGCCTGGCTCCTTATTCCTGAAAGCTTGATATTGGAACACTGTTAACTCAGACTCTTTCAAGAGGATTTGCAGAAACAGGCTGAAAGAGCTACAGTGTTCTGGAATAATGGATCCCTGAGGAAAACCCAAGGAATGCTTATGCTCTGTAGAAAAGCTGGTAAATGGATAATTCTTGATCTCCTTCTTTCCAGATTAAAATAGCAGAGGAGGGAAAACAAAACTATCAGGAAGATGTGCCTGGACATGTGAGATGCAGAGCTCAATTAAACAGGGTAGCTGCGTTTGTGGCAGTTCAGAATATTGACACCAAGCAAGCAGAAGCAGCGTTTCTGGTTGTTGGTGTCCCAAGGGAGCTGGCATTTGAGAGGACGTGTGTGGAGCAGGGATGCAGGCAGAAAGCCTTCAGCAGTCAAGCATCCTTCCTTGTTTTCCCTGCAAGCTTGAGTTTGACACATTCAGAGGTGAGGCAGAGACCACTAGAAAAGAAGAAATCCATGCTCCCATCAGTCTGCACTTTCCTTTTTCTTTGCCAGGCAGCTCTGTGGATCTCAAGGTGCTTATGAAGACCATATGTCTTCCGAAGGGGTTTCTGTCTCAGGTGTGTTATGACAAGAGCTCCACAGAGACTGTACAAAACTCTGAACAAATTCTTTTCCAGTGCAGAAGATAGCGTTAGGATCTGTCATGGACTGAGGGACATATTCCACCTGTTGGGTTACATGGAGCCACAGCACTTGGTCAAGGAATGGCCCCCTCTCAGGGCTCCTTTTAAGCTTAATGACCCTTTGATGTAGCTTGTCCCTACCAACCACTTTCTTCTGCTCTGAAAGCCCACATACCAGATGCCACTTGTCATCTGCCAAACCAGCTGCAGAGCAGACGGAGCCACAGAGCAAGAGAGAGGTTCCAGCACTGTGTTCCAAATGCAAGAGAGAGCCCCTCTGAGAGAAAAAGTGGGGAAGGAGACAGCAGCCCGAGTCTCACACCAAGTGAGATTGCACAGATATAGTCCTTGGAGGGTAGGAGATGAATGTTCATGCCAGTTCTGGAGCTGACTGCTGCCACAGCAAATGAGGAGGAGGCTCAGGACCCCATCTCCAACCCCCATAAGCATCCCAGGTTGTTTAATATGGATCAGATGAGGAAAAGGGCTTGGATTTGTTTCTTGGAGCAGTCAAGCCGTGGCATACATAGCAGGAAGCCTTCTCACCATGCCTGTGCAGAGGATGAACTTGACACTTCTGAGTTTGTAGCTGAGCACTAAATGGAAAACAGAGGCCTGGGAAAGGTTTTTTTCCACCTCTGGTTTTGTGGGGGAGAAAATGAAAATTTTGTTCAAAAGCAGTTTTGTGCCTGCAAACAGGATTTATTTTTAGAAGATTTTATAAGATTTATTTTTAATTTCATCTAGATGTTTATTTAGAAAATAATTTAAGACTTATATCCAAACAGACATCAAAGAAACCTTTTGGGAGTAGCACTGTCAGTAGCAAAGGGTTTTAATGATCCACCAGGCGAATGAATGGGTTTGAGGAGTGTCAGAGTGCCTTGGGGGAGCACATGCATGGATCCAATTAGGAATCCATTCTGAGGTCACTCACACATGACAGGAAACATGAATCCTTTGGGAGAAAGATGCCAACTATTCCACACGGTGTGGTGTGGGGAATTCTAGAGCGTACACACTTTCCCAAAGACAGTAAGTACCAGGAGAACTTCTGTCGTGAAGAGTGCCACATAAGATACCCACCATAGTGATTGCCCTGGATTGTTTCCAAGCCCTGGAGGAGATGTATGACCTGGGCAGAGCACACAAGGCACAGCTGCTGCCCCACGAGGATGAGTTGCTGTTGCCAGAGCCCCCAGGCCAACATGAAGCCAGGGCTGTGTTCTGCTGGTGGGAGCTGGAAGGGGATAGATACTCCCAAGTCCTTCCATGATTTCCTTAATTCCCTTTCCTGTAACATGAAAATTCCACCTGTCCTCACAGGAGGTGACATCCACTGCTGTGACCCAACCTGAAGATATATGGGCAAATCCTGTTATCCCTCTGCAAATTTATTGGGACAAATACTGATGTGTCACCTGAGCACCTATTCACATCACATCTAAAAAGTGGAATGGTTTTCTTGTTTTTTGTGGTTTTTTTCCCCTTCTCTCTCTTAAAATATTTATAATATTTATTTAAAGATTATAAATAATATAAATATATTTTTATATTTATATAAAATATTTATAATATAAACAATATTTATAATATTTATTTAAAATATTTATTTACAATGTTTAAACTTTGCACCTTTCTGAAACTGGTTTCTCTCCATTCTATCTATTTTTGTATCCTCAGTGGTTCAGGTAAGTCATATAAATTAAGTCTTAGTTGCACAAGGTGTCTACTCTACCTTGACAACATACAATTAAATAGATCCTTCATCAAATCAGTGCAAATTTGCTCATATGGGCTTCTTTCATTGACATCAGATTGACTGAGCTAAAAGGTGCATGCTGGGGTTAGAGTCAGAGGCTTCCATTCAGATTTGTGCCTCTGCAATTAAGACTTTGGCTTTTGATGAAAATCCACAGCTCAGCACTTTGGACTTTCTGCGTGTTCCAGTGCTGTGTGCCATGGTGTGGAGTCGGCATGGCACACAGCACTGGAACACAGTGCTGTGTTCCAGGAATGGAGCAGATTCCTCACTGAGGGATCTTGTTTTCTGTGGGTAGGAGGCAGGAAGAGGTGGTATTGCTTTAGAGGAAAACAAGGAATACCCCAGGATGGATCAGAACTCCTCAGTAGCACTGGATTTTCCTCTGAACATCTGCATCCTCCAGGGCAGTTCCAAGCAGCATGGGATGGCATGGAAAAAGTGACAGCTTCCAGGACAGACTTTCTGCTGCCAGGGGACCAGGGCCTCCCCTGCACCACATCCTCAGGGGCACAGCCAAGGAGCTGGCATCTGCTGGCTCATCTTAGCTTAATGGTGATGCAGGAGGGTGGCCAAGCTGGCTGTGTCCTCACAAATAGCCTTCTCCTGCCTGGCTGACCTGGAACTTGCTGGGGGAAAAACACAATTTGGAAGAACTTTCCACTTTTGAAATGGGGCTGCTGGCAGGCCTGGGCACTACAGTGCTGAGAGCAGCAGCAGGAAGCGTGGTTGCATGTGAAAACAAGCAGATTTGAAGCAGTATTCACTCCAAGGGATTACACAAATAATACTTCAGTGACAATGAAGCTGTTTACTCAGTTGACAGTATGAAGAAAGCATCTCCTTTTATCTACTTATGGTGGTTAGTGGGTTCATCTCTCTTAAAGCCTCTGTCGCTACTTGCTGCTTCCCTTGATGCTTCTCTCTGGTAGTTTTGTTACAGCTTTCTTTAAAAAGCTGTTTATTTGAGGAGGGTGTGGGCTTTGCACCACAGAAGAGCAGCTGCAGAGATGCACAATGAGGAGCCCCACAGATGCCTGAGCCTGTACACATTGGCTGCACAGTGAGCAAGGAAAGTTCACCCCATCAGCCCACACTGCACAAAGGTGAACATTCCATCTCACATTTATAATATGGGAAGTGCTGGGAGTATCTTCCCATTAACAGTTGTCTGTCCCCTGCTCTGGTGTCTAGGATGACCATGCTAGTTATGATGCTCACTTAGAAGGTTTCTGAAATAGCTTCTTCTACAGTGGAAGAAATGGCATCGTGTGAGACCAAGCATTCATGTCTCCAACATATGAGGCACAGGCAGGAGTGTTTGAGCATGTGGTAGGGATGGGACTGAGGTGCAAGGCTGTGGCTGAGCAGTTTGCATCCACTTGGCTCCCTGCAAGTGATGCTTCCTTTGCCTGCAATGCAGACCCATACCCTGCCCCTGCTCTGCCAGACTCAGCCAGCTGCAGGTCACCCAAGAGGGTTGCCTGGGTGCAGGATGCTGTCCCAGGGCTGAGGCATGACTGAAAGTGGGAGGGGATGATGACCCCACAAGCTTAGTGTGAGATGTGAGAGCAAAACTGAAGTGGAACCTTCCTCAAAAGGCTGAAGTGTCCAGCACACAGGCTCCCCCACACCTTCAGGAGATATTTTTGCTTCTTTTGTTTGCACATGTCTCTACGTGTCCATCCGCTGTAAGTGTTACATATTGCCCGTGGTACCTCAGCAAAGCAGGCCATGTAATGGTGCACAAGCAGTCACAGCAACAGACTAGGCTTCAAAATCCACTCTTGGGGGATCACTGCACAGTACACAACTCTGCCACAAGCACCCTACAACTGTGCTCATGGAAAGGCTATCAGATCATTCACAGCATCAGAGCTGTGCAAATAAACCTAGAAAAAGCCACCAGACTGGAGCACCTCCCTCTCTTCCGGGGAGGTTCAAGGTAGACAGATCTGGAAGCTCTTACATTTGGTGATGAAAACTATCCCATCATCTTTACAAAACACAGACATTACTGAAGTGTGCAGACATTGGCCATGTCTATCCAGTTCAAAGGTTCACCACAGGCAACTAATCCTGACGAGCTGGTGCACCTGGTTTGCATCTCTGCTCCCTGGACCACACTGTCCCATTCACAGACAAAGAGCCAGTTCAGTGTCCATGCAACTCGGATAGGACCAGCAGCCAGGAAGGGCTTTTTTGATATAATCCACTGCAACACCCATTCAAAGCCACCAAATCAGTCATAAGGCAACAGAAACCTTAGCAGCTACAGGTCTGGGCAATGTGAATAGGATTCATCACACTAAATTTAAACCATCTAAAAACTAAAGATCAAGGCTAGTAGTTTTGGATTTTTCTCTAGACAATTTGTAGTTACCTTCAGAGAGAAGCTTAAGTAGGCTCTGTGACATCTAGGCTTGAATTGTCCTACCGGAGTGCCTTTCTCCATTGCCCAGAATCAGATCCTAAAAGTCTTAAAAAAATTATGCCAAACTTCTAATTTTCAAATAGTCAAAGGTAGGTAAAATGAGTTCCAGTGACTTTCAATGGAACCCAATGAAATGTAAAACATTCAACCATCCATTCACTGACTACATCGTCATGCAGTTGATTTTGTCTGAGGTTAAAGACAGCCTCTTTGCAATTGACTTTCTTGTTGAAATTATCTCCCAGTATCTTAAAAGTCTACTTCTAGGAGCTTTTTTATACTTTATTGTTGATTTTTAATTAAGGACAAAGGAAGAAAAGAAATGGCTAGAAAGACCAAAATTAAAATAGAAGGGCATTACGGTTGTTCCACAAACTTAAATGATGCCAAGGCAGATTTTGCTGAAGTGTCTTCTTGTCTTTCTGCACTGCTGAAAGGATTCATTGAATGTTCTCTGACAAGTAATGACCTTCTCTCACCCACTCTCTGAGTTAGACTCTGAGTTAGAGTCCTGGAGCCAGTTATAGGTAGTATTAGGGAGCTGTAAACACAAAGAAGTACTGCTCTTTCAGCTACTAGAGACAAAAAAAAAAAAAACCAATCTTATGACTTCCTGCTAATAGAAAGGAACATGTGTTTTCTAGCTGCTGATAAAGAACCTAGTGATACCAAGCCTTGCTGGAGGAACATCTGTGTTTTTCAATGGACACTTAAAACCTTCTCTTCATGACCGAAGAGTCATTTCACATCTAATATGTAATTCCACCAGTCTGAGAGAATTCTTCTGTGGCTCACTACATATTTGATATGTATTTTTCAACTCCAAAAGACAGATCAAGAAATGAAAAATTTCTGCTCCCCATTCTACCCATGAGTCGTGTGGGGAGCAGTGGGTATGGAGGAGGAAAGAGGTAAGCTGCTCAGCATCATGGAGATATAGAGCAGCAAATGGAGAATCCTCACAGAGCTGAGCTGAAAAAGCAAAAGTAAAAGGGAATGAAAGAGTGGGACCCTGCCTGGATAGAGAGAGAAGAAAATCTCCATCCTTAATGATGGGGTAACTTGTCAAGTATAGAAAAGGAGCTGAGACCCCATCCTGTTCTTGCACACATCCATAAGTACCCAGCTAAAGACAATTGGAGATGGTTTCTGGAGAAGAGGACAGTATATTTTGAAGTTCAATAAGTGTTTGGACAACACTCTCAGGCACATGGTGTAATTCTTGGGGTTGTTCTCTGCAGGGCCAGGATTTGAAATTGGTGATCCTTATGGGCTCCTTCCTATTCAGGATATTCTATGATTCCGTAATATATAGAAAAGTGCAGCTCAAAGGGACATGAATAGATTTGTATGCTTGGCAGTAGCTTAATTTGAAGCCACAACTGGGGTAGAATTTCTGGGATAAAAATTGCAAACTGATATGAGAAATCCTTTCTCCAAATGGGAGTGACTGACCAGAAGTAGTGATATGATGAGGAGATGACTAATAATATGAGATGGGCCCAAACCACAAGTATTAGGCCTGAATTCAGATCTGGATCTAAGTGCAGTGGCAAGAAGAGCCAGCTCATACTAGAGCAGGATTGAGCTGTGAAGGCTGGACACAAAGGAGGTCTTCTACAGTTTCAACCCAGAGATCTGGGATTGGCTTCTCCTCTCTTTAGTGAGAGTGACATTTATTAAAATAAATGGTGTCTGAATATCCAAAAGTTTGAGGCTGAAATTTGTTCCCACTACTGGTATGTTTACCTTCAACAAAACTGAATACCTGAACTTGAAGCACAGCTCAAGAATCCCACAGGAAAAGAAAACTTTTTCTAAGAAGCAGAAATATGCAGGAAGCACAGATTCTTTGATAGAAACAGGCTCTTTCATGATGAATCCTGTCCAAAACCGCAATATACAAAGGCAAGTGGATAAGGGCAGAGACTCTTAAAAGTTCGCTTCAGGGTCTGCACTTAAAATGGCGAAAGGGTGGAGGAAAAGATGCCCCATTTTAGCTAAAAAATTTATTCTTTAATACCTGCCTTACATTATATATTTTTGGAGTCAGATACAGGAAAAACATCCCCTATGGCTGCTTCCTCATATTGAGTTACAGCTCATTATGTGCAGGAGAGGAGCTGCTTGCCGACAGCAGTCTCCAGCTATCCATACTGCAGTGGTGAATGAATTAGGTGGTCTCCTTCTGTGGCTCTTTAACCCTGAGAGGCATGTGGTCATGAAAGAACAGGAGACATTCTTCAGTTAAATAGTTGATACTGTTTTAATTAAAGAGAGGTCCATACAGAGACAACTCAATCAAAATCTGAACCTTCCAGAAGCTCAAAGAAATTGGATAATCTGGAATTTGACTTTGAAAGCAACCACCTATATTCCATTGAGTACCTATAGGAAATGGCTGCCTTCTGCATAAGCAGGCAGATATTAATTTCATCGTGCATTATTTTTATAGCCAGATTCATAGCTTTTGATTGCACAACGCAAAAGTGATAACAACACTGCAGGGCAGCAGGATGACTCATTAGGCATTACTGCTTGCTGTTAGCAAAGCCTTTTCTATTTACCTAGGTGCTTATGTGGCCTTCATCTCCATGGTGTTTGAGTGCTTCCCAAACAAATAAAACTCTGTCTCTGCCCCTACTCCCTCTGCAGACCCAGCTGCAGTTTTAGGCTGCCTCACAGCAGTGTGGAGAGATGTGGGGTGACCTGGGACCCATTGCTGTGTCCCAGGGTGCTGAGACTTGAACAGCATAATGCATGTCCTGTCCCTGCTAGACATTTACCAGCTGTGAGATGGAGACTGAGAGTACAGTCCCCCAGCAGAGAAGTAAATAGAGAATTCACATGGTGCTTGTTGGTGACACTCACAAACATAAATAGCCTGTCTCTTTACTTTTTTTTTTTTTTTAGACTAATAAAACTGATGTGCTCATAAAAAACTTCCCTTGACACAGATTTTACAAAGGGGAAGAGCTAAACTTAGCTCCTGACTCACTGGACATTAGGTACGCCTTGCACCTCATCCCAGGGCAACAGCAGAGAAAGCAGTTCATTTTCAGCTTTGTTCTGCATGGGGATGTTCCTGGAACATGGGTCTGCAAAGAAAAGTGAGGGTAGTAGCAAATGGCATTATCCTCACCTTGTTCCTTGGGAGCTGGCAGGACAGCCAGCAGGACAGGGGACAGCCTCTCACAAATGTGCATGTTTGCCACCATCCCTTGAGATGCTGGAGGACATTAATACCACCAATCTGCAGTCAAAGGAGAGGTCAGCTCTTCTCAAACCCAGGCCCACCTGAGCCCTGACAGCCCAAGCAAAATCAGGATGCTCATCCCTTGGCCCTCAGCTTATAAAATCAACACTAAACCTAAGCTGTAGTTTTCAGGTAGTTTGGAGCAGTGAATTTAAACCCCACTGCACCCATGTCCAAGCACACGCTATTGCAGCTGGGCCTGACCCAGGAAATCCTGGCAGAGGCCGATCTGTCACTGTGCAGTTAAGGCAGGCCAGTGTTGAGGACTGGTCCAGCCCTGAGCTGTCCTACAACCTCGTGTGTTTGATGCACGGCTGAGTTCAGTCACTGCAGGGACCATCCTAAATCTGCAATATAGTCTTCCCAAAAAGCCAGATCAGCCAGATAAAACCCACCTCTGATGGAATGATGCCTCAAGACTCCTTATGAGACCTACATGTGCCACTAGGGCTGATTTGCACAACATTGGACCTGCTTTGTCTCCTCAGTCTCCTTCAGATCTGTATGCAGGGACTGTGACAGTGACAGAAAGATGTGGCACTTAGTGGTCCTTTGCCCTTTTCAATATAAAATCATTACCCCTTGTCCTATCACTACATGCCCTTGTCAAAAGTTGGCAAGAACTTCATAGTCATGAGATAAGGATTACTAGCTTTAAGTTTCTAACCAAATTTTATGCCTCCCAAGTATCTGCCCTTGAATTGCACAGGGCCGGAATAGTTTTGGCCATGTCATATCTGGCTCTGCAATGGACTGGAGCCATCTCATGAGGCTGGTCTTAGCATGGGGTTTCATTTGAGTCTTTGCAGAGGAGAGTGGGCAGCAAGAGTCAGTAATGTCAGCTCTGCAGGACCCCATGGACCTGCACAAGGACTGGTGTCACCCACTCCTGCTGCTGAGACACAGATGAATTCCTTACTACCACAGACATCAAAGGAAAATACAGCTCCTTAATTTGCAGAAGGAAGAAGATACCGAGATGTCCATGTTCTCTACAGAGAAGCAATAGTCTACACTAACTTAAGAAGTTCAGGAAAGAACTCTTTTGGTTTGTTTTTATGAGAAAATCAAGTTTGAGGTTATGGGAATCCCATATAGGACAATGTCTCACAGTAGTAAAAGATTATAAAAGAAAATTACAGTTCAAACCAGTAAGTGTTACATTATGCATGGAGACACGTAGACTGTAAGGCTTAACAATACACCAAAGCTGCCAACACAGAGCAAGGCAAAGGGCCTCCTTTTAAAATTCAGCTTAACCGTGCCTGACACAGAATGAGTAATAAAGTTAAGCAACACAGAATGGACCATAAAACACTGCTATATGCAATAGCTATTAACCTGTGCTAATCTTCATATCACATTATTTCCTCAAATAATCATAATATTATGCCAACATCCCCCTTATTCTTTCTCATTATTTCCCAGGCTGGCTTCCTTCACAAGGAATAGGGCTTGCACTAACAATGCCCTCGGGGTTCACAAGCAAAGCCGCACTCGGCATACCCAGATCAGAGGAAGACTTTTCTTCGTCCATTTCTTCAGTTGTCTGTGTTTTTTCCTTCATGCAATTACAATGTAGTAGGAGAGATTTTCATGGAATAGAATAAAGAAATCCCTTATCATTACAAGTCTTTCAGGCACTGACCATTCTTCTGCTTTGTCCCCATCACATGTTTATTCCCCGTTCTCACTTCTCATCAGTTGGGTTCTTATGTTTGTGTCTCTCTTGGTGCAGTCTCTGCTCTAACATTGTGCAGAGTGTTCCCACTGAGAACTATCAGCTTTGACTTTCTTTAAATAAAAAGCCCCGTTGACATTTTTTTTCACACTTTCAGCTTCTTTTAAATAACTAATTCACAACAATAAATCTCCTGGTTGCCAAAATCCAATATGAATAGACTTGAGGTTTGTGACTTAAAGCAAAACATTTGCTTAATTTTACATTCAAAATGTTACTATCCAGAGCTGGAAATATGAATGTAATGATTTGAGGCTCCTATGCCAGCACAAACAAACTTCTCGTGGAGCTCATACACAAACTCAAATGGCTTTTGTCTACATGAAGTAAGTTAAAACAAATAAGATCATCTAGTTCTTAGCATCTCCCATCTACCCATGCATGTTCCCTACTCTCTGGCCTTACAAATCCTGGCACAGGATCTGGAGGATTTTGGGGTGATTTTTACAGCACCTAGGACAATAGGAGGGGAAAGTAAACAAGAGTGAAGTGGCCATTTGAGACCATGATGGGCATGTGCATCTTCCCTGTGGCCTGTGTCAGGGCAAATGCGTCATTTCTGCCATGCAGGAAACAAAGCCCTGGGTGTTGATCTGACGTGAGGGCCAGGCATAACACTGATAAGCTGGAGGGAGAAGGGGAGCCCAGGGTGGGAGCTGAGCAGCCTCTGGCTGGGTTAAAGGAGCTAAAATGCTTTTAAGCAATGCCAGCAGCAGAATGCAAACTGTACTTTAGAATGCACTTGCTTGAAGTGGCCTCAGAAGGCAAAAAAGTCCCTATGTTTTCCCACACCCCTGTTTATGGCTTCCATCACAACACTGTCCCATCAATGAAGAAAGAATGGTTCTAGCAAGATTTTTCATCCACTTGTGTACTAACCAATTTATTGACTCATGCCTGTTCCATCCATCTAATGACAACTCCATTGGTCTTTGCAGATTCCATGCAATAAATGTGTCAGCCATTAACTTTCCCTCCTGTTGGACTCTTGAGAAGATAAAATTCTCCACTTTCTGCAGTAAATTTCTGCTATAAATCCACAGATGCAATTGCACGCAATCTAATTTCTGGCTCCTGGGCCTACATTCATCCTTGTCCAACTATTTCTCTTGACTGAGTTGATTAGATTATAGACAAGGGCAGGCTCTCTAAATGCAAGGTCATGTAGCTGAAATTAAATCTAAAGGCGCTGCAGTAACATATATATAACAGAACTTCGACATCTTTACTATTAAAGAGGTGGGGACAAGGAGCTCAGCTGGCTCCACTCTGGTACCATTTGGCCTTGAGAAGGGTAAGGTGCCTTGGTCCTGCTTTGGAAATCCTTAGGGACGTGGTTCATACTATGGCAGCTCCCACATGTCCGGTTTCTGGAGCCACTTCATGTTACCACAGGTCCTGTGTAACCCATGGGTGACATGCTGTCCCCACCACTGCCATTGAAAAGCCAAGTAGAAGGAAAGGGAGTGACTGAGGAGCAGGCAGTTGTGCTGCCCTCTGTAACTCCCACTGCTGCTCTGCCAGGTACAGTATTGTGTAGGGTATCACACTGGGTGTGGAACAGGTAAACCTGGACCAAAATCCAGAGGTTTCTTTCTTACACTGAGGTCCTCGCCTACTGAAAAACAGGTTTAAACCTGTTATATTTTAAAAGGTTTCTTAGCCTGGTATACCATGCAGTTATCTTATGCTACAGACAAAGAAGCTTGCAATTTTCTGTCTATTGTCTTTTTTTTTTCCTTTAGAACAAATGGATGATGGAGTTACACAATGTGGCACACGCTGCTTATTTACCAGGAACAAAAAAGGCCCCTATTTCCCAACACACAGAAGAAACTGGACAAGCTTCTGTTTCCAGCCTTGATCTGGCCAGCCATCAACTCAAAAAGTGCTTTCTCATGAGTGTTTCTCTAGCTCCTCTTCACTGTGCTGTTTGCCCTCCTTACTGGTGTTTCTGCTTCTTCTCACCCCTCTGCATCCAGCTTTATCCAACCAATGATTTTCACTTGGATCCAAACAATATTGTCTCTGTTAACAAGTGAAAAGGAGCCAAAAACTGAGATTCATGGGAATTAGAATGAGAATGAAGTGATTTGGCAGAACTAGAACAGGGCTTCAGCTGAAAAGCCAACCTGACAAAGCCAGGGGAACAGGGCAAGAATGGTATGGAAAGAGTAGCTAAGCTGCATTTTTCTAATCTGATCTAGACAAAGAGCCAGGAGAAACAACTCCTCAAGCAGAACAAATGCTGAATGCTCAGGCATTTCTTAAATGTCCTGTCATCAGCTTACAGCTCAAACCCAGGATGGTTCTGAGCATTTAACTAGAAGCAACTAAAATTCTAGAGCTGGGTGTGAAATTCTGCTTCCAGGTAAGAACTCAGGCAGAATTAGAGCAGGCCTGCTGCATGAGGAGTAGAATAAGAGCTGTAACAGCTTTGTTGCTAAAATAAATGGCATTAATGCTGGAGCCCTGCAGCCTTGCCAGGCACCCTGGCTCAGCCCTCACCCCAAAAGAGCCTGTTTTGGACAGCTATTGCCACTATTCAACTGCACAGAGCGACTTCACCACCAGTCAGGGTGCAGCAACTGAACAAAAGCTACCTGACACTTTAGTCCTGGGAAGAAGCCAGGACCTTCTCTTTCTGAATCAAGCTCTTCCTCCAAGAAAACAAGTGCAGAGAAAGCTGCAGAGAAAGCCTTTTACAGATTGGGAAAGTGGTGAGCAGTAGCAGACAGGCTGGAATTAAAAACTGAGGCTCCACTCTCAAGAATTTGAGCTGAAGAAGAAAACATTGAAGCGTCTGTTACCATGGGATACGAGATGCTGCAGCAGGGCCCCAGGAGTTCGGGGCACTGGTGTCCCTTGGCAGAAGTCCCAGGGTCTCACTAGAGCTATTTGTGGGGAGGCAGAGCAATAGCAGGCATTGAGGCAGTGTCCTGGTGTTTCACTAGCCACCTGGCCCTGCTCAAGCCCAGCAGGTACAAATGCACTGGTGCTGCAGCGATGCTCTTCCAAGCGGAAAGGAGGAGGGCAAACAGGAAATTTGAAGTAGGGAGGAAAACATCAAAGACAAGGGACACAGAAATTAAAAAGGAAAAGAACTGAGGAAGAGCGGACAAGAGCTGACACACACAGAAACAAAGGAAACGTGATATGAAAACTAACAAAAGAGACAGGGAAAACCTGCCTTACAGGTTGGAAGGGTGCCTTTTCTTCCCTTTCACTTGCATGTGTCTTTCGACTACCATTGTTGGTCAAGATCAAAATTATAAAGTCACAAAATTTGCAGAGGAACACGTCTGGGTTTTTGTTCAAAGTCCACTCAGTCAGATCAATAGCCATAATTTCATTTGATCCCGATGTAAAGGTCAGTCTAAATCAGAGTCCATGTCAATCGAAGGACACAGCACAACTCCCTGCCAAAAGGAACATATTCATCACAGGTGATTCATGCACAAGGTGGCTTTTTATTGTTGTTGTTGTTGTTGTTATTGTTATTGCTATTGTTAATATTCTTATTATTTTTCATACTCTTTATGAGATAAGACACATATTCTGTCTTGGGAACAGCTGATGGCTGCTGATACATTGCTTAATGCCATGTCCCCACTACATCATCATGCCATCTCCAACACAGTCAGCTTAACTCCCACCCCTCGGATGCAACTTCACCCAGCATCAGAGTTCTTCCCTTAGATGCAATCTTTATGCCTGTGGAGATAGGCCCTGAATGGGAAGAATTAATTCTCCAGGAATGCTCAATGTCCATCCAAAATAGGCAGCTTATCATGCACCAAATGCATCCATGTCACTGCTGGGAGTATTTGTTTGCAGGAGTTTGGCTGCTGGCATCCATGTGAGCAGAGTATGGCAGAGATGCCTCTGCTGAGGACACCCTGGCAAATCTTTATATATCCACATAACTCTAATGATGGATCTGCTCATGGAGCAAACTTTCATGGGGATTGCAGGGTGAGAACAGTGAGTGTAAGGACCAGCAGAGCTCCATAGAGCTGGGCTAGACAAAGTCCTGGAGAACTCGTGTGAAGTCAGAGGCTAAGGGAGGGTTTGTGGCCCCCAGGAGTGGCACATGGTTTGCCAGAGCAGATACTGCTGGGGTCAGGACCTGGTGGCCACAGGAGGTGACTGTCAGCCTCCAGGAAGGGGTGATGGTTTGGATGTGAAGAAAAAGAGAAAAGATTGTATTCTAAAGCAAACAAGTAAAAAACCTAAAGGTGAAGAGAGTCAATACAGCTGTAAATACTCTGCTGTGCAACAGATGCATGTCGAAAATCTAAACAACCTGGTGGGAAGGGGCTGAAGTCTCAGTCCCACACAGGGGGTACAGTCAGGGACTGCACTCCTGAACCCTTGCTCAGAGGATGTGAAAAGAAAACTTGGCCCCACCAGAGGAGAGGTAACCTGTAACAGCCTGGAACAAAACCTCTGTGTTTTCAGTACAGGGAGTAACTGGAAGTGTGGCCACCTAAACTGAGGAAAACAAGGCAGCCCCAATGGAGGGACAAAGGGGGTTTGTTGCCACTTGTTTTTTTTCCCCACAAAGAGTGTAGGCATGCTTCCTACCCACTGCACACCTGGGGGCCAGGCACCAGAGGACTGAGCCCCTCATGTTCTCTGTGTGCCACACAGGCTGTGTGTGCCCGTGGGGCTCTGGGCCAACCCCAGCCACAGCCCAACAGCCCCTGCCAGTGGTCTGGCACAGGCACCCAAGGCATGCAGCACCTACAAGTTGCTAAAACACAGCTCTTCTCCAGACCCTTCCCTGCTGGGATTGTCCTGATGAAAACAGCCTCAGGAACGTTCCTGTTTGCAGTTTGAAATCCTTGATCATCTGCAAAACAAGATGAATTTGCTTTCTTGAGCAAAAATATACCCCTCATGTGGCAGGTCCTCCTCCTTCTGTCGCCCCCCNGAAATGACAAATCCTTTCCACATAAATCTTAACACTGGCTTGAGTTTGTTGAGAAACTGTGGTGATTTATGGGGGATTAGCAGATCAGAGTTAAGGAATGTAAAGAGTTTTAGGCTAACTAAGTGGAACACTTAGAGCTGGGTCACAGAGAATTTGGTGCAGGGTTAGTCCTCTTAAATGATGAGCAATAAAAAGTAGAAGAGGGAAGCATGCATTTCCAATGCTCCTCATAGCATGGGAAGTGGTTTTCCTGTGTTACAATCTGGAGAAAATGTTTAGCAGCCTTCTGTGTATTGCAATATTGCAGGTTCCTGGTTCCTAAAGGCTAGCATAAACAAAATACTAAAGCTAAAGCTACCTTTTTTTTTTCTTTTTTTTTTTTTGGGGGGGGGTGGGGTGTGCATTTTTTTTGCTTGCAATTATATTTTTCCAGCAAACAGGGGGCTACTATGGTAGAAAAGGTAGTAAGATTGGAAAGCAGCCACTCTCTATGAGATTTTAAAGACCATGCAGTCAAAAAAGGGTTAATAGATCTTTTCTATGGGAAAATAAATTGGGGGAAAAATAGGAAAGGTATCCTTTTTTTGAGTTAGGGTGGGTAAAACAAGCAACAACCACCTTGTGCCTTGCTTTTATTCTTTTCTCCTTTGCTTAGTGGTTCTTGTAATTTTTACAGAGCACTGCATTGTAAGTAAGCACATGACACATCCTGAAGCTTAGAGCTTAATTTCAAATCCCCAGACTCATAAACCAGCAGCTCCTTGCTAAGCTGTCAACAGCTGCCTTCTGCTTTTGCTCAGCCCAGAACTTCCAGGCACATCACTGGCCCTGTCCATCGCCTGCACACCTCGTCCCGCACAGAAACAGAGTCCTGGCCTATCCCTGCATGGGACAGGAGAGAACAAGTGGAAAATATCAGGCAGGCAATCAAATGCTGAGGTTCAGCAGGCCAGGTGAATAATTACAAATAGGCCAGCTTGAGTAAAATTGTTTGGAATGACGCAAGTTGGTGCAAAATAATATTCTTGTTAGAAGCTCTGACAAAGCCAGTGGTCTCACTGCAATTACTCATGGGAATTACATTATGCAAAACAAGACCCTACTTATTGCAAAACATTTATATATTTTGCTTCCCCGTATTAAAATAATCTATTTATCCAACTAGAGATGAATATTTCTTATGCGTTTTGCAATAAAACTTCAGAGCACTGTCAGACGGTTCTCTTCCTGAATTACCCTCTATGTTTTTTTTGTAAAGCCAAAATTTCCTTTAATTTCACCAACTGCGAGACAAGAAGAAGAGCAATTAAGTTTACCCGTATAAGCTTTTTAATGTGGTTTTAGGGGATTTTTTAATGTTCATATGTTAGCAGATAAGCCATGCATCCACCCATCCACTTAATTACAGGCCTAGTTCCTCCAGTCACTGTGGTTTTTAGTTTAATTTGCTGCCCAGTTAGAATCTGAAAAAACCTTTGCCACAACATGCCTACCACCTGCAACTTCTGCCATTTTCGCTATAAAGTTCCAGAATGAGCAGTCCTTTACCACTGTGAGACACTTTGAGAAGGTTTATTTGACAGCATGTCATCCTTCATCCTAACCTAGAGGGCAAGAAATAGCATTTTTGCATTCTGAACTCCAAGCAGAGATAGATACAGAGAGTTAAACAATTACCTTTCCCCTCCACTAAATGCAATCGGTACTTTCAAAAGTGACCAGCTATGCTCACTTGACTTTGTTTCCAGGTGCAGAACTCAAGACAATTTGAGAGGACCTGTTTCTTGAGACTGGGGTGGGAACAAGGAGTTCTGAACTTCTCAACCAGGACACCTTGCTGATTCACACTCATCTAAAAAAAAAGTAGACCCAAGATTGACACAGAAGAGCCAAGCAATGAAACCCATCTTCCTGAAGGAAGCCCTTCTTGCCTAACCAGGCAGGGCAGCACTTTTAATTCCAGCTCTTTGGATAATTAATTGCAAATAACTCAGTCAAACTTTACTGGCTCCAATATTTCAAGCCGTCCTTCAGTGACAGAGCAATGTGTGCTTGCATAATAATCTTTAAATTACCATGGACTTTGACTGAGCAAGGCTTCCATAAGCGGACATTAGAAAAAGCTTGAGCTCACTGTAATGGGGTGAGATATTCACCAGCTAAATGTGAAGGTTATTGGCTGTAGCACAGCCAGAATAATAAAAAAGAAACAGATCTAATTAACATGTGGCTCTTGTGCTCACTTATTGGGTCACTGCTGGAAACGTCGGGGATCACTTATCTGACCCCAAAGAGGGCAAACACAACTCATTAAAATGCATTTCACTTTGCAAAAAAAAATATATATATTAACGCAAGTCATTAAAAACCGATAGGGATTGAATGCAGTGCCTTACAGAAGCTGATGAACGCTCATCTGTGATACCCCAGACAGAAAGCTGCGTGTCCACCACACGACGGGAATTTCTGCCATTTGACACCGGTGTCAGCAGAACCATGGCAAAGATAAGAAACTGGCCTCTGGCTCCTTGGCTGCTGAAGACCAATGCCATGCTGAAGCAGGTACTGAAAGCTTTTTTTTCCCCTCTCTGCATCGTCAACTCCCAGGGCACAAATGCAAAACTGACTTAACACAAAATCCATCTGGGGAAATCCATATGGCTTAGTGCTTCAGCCCCAGAGTCTGCACTGCCAGTGACACTTGTATAAACCTCAAAGCAGGCGTCACGGAAGCTTTGCTTGGCCTGTTGGGACAAAGCACTGTGCAGGAAGGATTAAGCACAGAACTGGATCAGGCAAACAGAAATGTAAACCTCAGTTTGGCCGTAGAGTGGATGGGATGGGAAGTGCTGCAGGGAGTATGATATGTCTTTGTAACAAACCACAGATGGTGTCACTGCTGGAACATGCAGAGGGGCTTGGAGGATGGACACTCCTACCCTTGGGGTAGCATGCTCCAACCAGAAACCACCTTGCTCCTGGGATCTGGATTGGGAGAGAAGTAAGGCCTTCATAATGTTTGAGCATGGCCCTCAGGGCACAGCAGCCCAGACTGAGTAAGAGGTGCTTTGCGTTAGGAAAGGTGAATGGTAATGATACAGTGAACACAGAGAGAGCAGTCCCAGCCCCGGATCTGCTGCTAACACTGGTAAATTATGTCACCTCACAGGATGTGTTCCCTCCAAAAGGCTCATTTGAACACGTGGAACCAGGACCGAGCTGGCAGGAGTCAAAGCCTGGTACCCTGTCACATGGGTTAAGTTTCCATGTGCCAGAAACACTTTCACTTTCAGGCTTTCCCTACCACTGTGCATGTCAATGTGGTAGGTTGTGGTATTTTCTCTTCTCATCCAGGCTGTGAAAGGTACAGCGTTAATACATTCCTACAGAGATGATTCTGAGGCACATCTAAGTCATCCTTCACAGATATGCAGTAGCCCAACACCTATGGACAAGTTATACAAGGTCCCATATGGAATATGTGGCAAGACACATATGGGGACTTTGACCAGTACCAGCCAAGCCCTAGTTTTGTAGTGACCAGCCAAATTACCGCCCTACCGTCTGACTCTCGGCTAACAGATGCAACTGTTGCAGGTTTTAATTAAACAATATCTGTTAAGACTCCTTGGTGGAAGTTTCTCCAGATGTAGATAGTCCCAAATCCATCCCATACTTACTCATCAGGGCAAGGGCTATGGTAAAATGAATGTGTTTGCACTGCACTTAGTGACTACAGCCTCAGCTCCGGCTCGGGATCAGGGTCCTATGGCAGTGTGAACACAGAAGAGTAATGATTACCAGGACAGGGGTTATTGAAAGGCTCTATCTCTCACAGCAGAGGTTTTTGCCAGTCAGTGACTCAATGTTCTGCCTTTCATAACCATAATGACTCACAGCCCCAGGATGGAGAATGAGTGAAATACAGTGAGTGCTATTGTTCCAGACCCCATCAAAATAAGCAAGGTCATTCTCAGTGTTTATAAGAAAATGACAAGCTGCTGGATTAATGTGTGGTGAGGAAAAAATGCACAGAAAAAAATAAGAAGAGGGAGGAGTAAATTTTCAGATAACTAAGTTCACAAGGATTTGCAAACTCAAATTTTATAAGCACAAGCAAGACAGATCAGAACCTTGACTTTGATACCATTTGCTCTGCTATAAATCAAGATTAACCCCATGTGGATTTATAATGGGGTAAGTCTGGCATACAACAAGAGAAGGATCAGGCTTTGAGCACCAAGTACATCTGGGTACCTTCTCCATTGCCTAACACTGTGAGGATGAGAGAGTCTGTGCCTCACCACTGTGCTGCTGAACAACTTAGAAACACATCTTAGGATAAGTAAATTATCTCTGAACATGTAGGAAGGATGACTTGGACACAGGAGGTAGCTAGAAACTGTAACAGTCCCTGGGTTATGGCCCAAATGATCTGCAGCTCCTCAAATCAGATGTCAGCGTTAGAGGCTGAGATGGCTGATGCAATGCAGTCTTGAGTTAGTAAGGTGGAGCTTATATAGCTGGAGCGCTATGCTGATTTCTGAACAAGGTGGACTGTGGTTTTTTTATGTGTTCCAAAAGCAGAAACCGGTTTAGCTAAGGGGTCTTTTTTCTCAGAAATGTTGAGTGTCTGCCAGGAGGTCACTAGGTACTCAGTACACCTGAAAATCAGACCATTCAAATGATGCCATCAGGAAGAAAAGCCTCTTTAGTGGGACTGATTCTGTGGTCTTGTCTCATGCACAAGATTTCTGAAGATAATTCCCACACCTTGTGGGAGTTTTATGCATGGATGTTACACACAAGTGAGTCTCATCCCTCTGTTTCACAGAGTTCCTGCACACCATTTGGTTTCTGTCTTTCACATGGTAAGTCACAACAGAAGGGACAACCACTCCATTTCATCTGATTGACAACTGGACATTTCTATCCTTCCTAAGAGGACACATGATACTCTTTCCCATCAGAGAAGCATTTTGGCCAGTAGCATGCTCAGATCAGTTTCCTAGATCAGAGGAAATGCTGCTCCCTCATGGTGGTGTCATGTGGCCTGATCCTGGCTACCCCTGTTCAGGCAAAATAGCATTGTTGGATACTCCACAGCGCTGGGGTCCCTCGGGGGAAAGGGTCTGCTTTGGAGCATGGTGACAAGTGCTGAGGAGTGAATGCTGGAATAGCTTTCCAGCCTGGCTGGAAGAGCAAGCATAGCCCAGCATGTCCCAGAGGAATCTGTGATTTGGAGAGAGGCAGCTCCCACCCAGACCCTAGCCACTGGAGACAGCTCGTTCGACCTCCTGCTTGCAGAGGGGGCACTCTGATATCTCAGAGAGAAAACCACAAAAAGTTATGAAATGTAGCCTGTCTATTATCATTGATGTGTGATGCCTTTTAGTGTCCCCTGGTGCTGCATATAGAACCACGAGCCTTTGGCATCACCCTTGGGAAGAGGAAATAGCACTTACAAACTCTAAGCCTGAAGGAGAATAAGGGGCAAGTTTGACATTTGACATTTAGTGATAGGCACTACCTAGGCAAATATTGTAAGAGATAGCTCTGGCTCTTTGAACAAGGAACGGAAGTGGAGGGGCAGGGACTTGCCCAAGGTCAGCCAGGCAATCTGCAGCAGATCCAGAGACCTTTGGGTCCCAACCCAACCCCCACACTCCAGACAGGGCCACATTTCACCAAGAGCCAACAGCTTCATGCCTCACTTTGCCTGTCTTATGATTTCTTCCTCTTCTGTTCTTGGAAGAAGCTTGCTTTGAAATCCTGGATGTTATCACAATTTCTCAGATCATGTTTCTGTTGTCTTGAGCAGTGCTTCTGGGTGCAGTTGCTTGGATCACTGAGTACAAAGAATCTGAGATCTGGGAATAATGTCATCCTTCAAAACATTTAGTCAGCAAGTCATTCCCCTCACCTATAGAAAATGCCATAAAGCTTATACAGTCCTTTGCTACTAATTCAAAGACCACCAAGAACTGGCATAAAAATAAGTATTTAATGGAAACCAGAAGTTGCTTCCCCATAACATGGAGTAGGTCACTGGGATTTCCAAGACATAGTGTTCTACCTGGAGTAAAAGGATGGGCACACGTTAATACCTGGTATATTGTTGACTGATGTTTCCCTTACACCAGAAGAGAGAATGAAGCTAATTAACATTTGGAAGAAAATAAGCCATACTTTTCTCATGGATAAGTTCTGGTCACAGGGTCTGATATGACTTAACACAGTGCTTGCCGACAGTCGATGACGATTGTCATTTTCTTCTCTGCTCTTTGGGCAGGCACACAGTCTGGAAGGACCAAAACAGCCCCAGCCTGATACAGACATTTCAAGACCCCACCAGGGAGATTTTACTTTTGGTTTTCAGTGTTTCCTTAGTGGGAACCAGGTGCTACAGTAACAGTACAGAAACCTCATAAAATCCCACATCAAGCCTTGCTTATCTAAATATGAAAAACAGCTCCTGCTATGTGATACTTTCTGATCTACATTTTACCTGAAGCCTGCAGATAATTTACAATGATGTGCTCAGTCTGCACACCAGCCACCCACGCTCACCTGCCCGCTCCCTTACACACAGGAGAAATTATCAGCAGAGGGAGAGAGGAAGAACTCCATTCTGCTGGGAGAAGTTCCTAGAAAACAATATTTTACTACTAAAATAATTGCTGCTTGGCACAAGCCTCCTTGTCTCAGAAAGAGTCCTCTTTTTTCCATATCTGAGATGAAGAACATCAGCCATATTGAATCAGCTGATGCACCCACACTGCTTTTATAGAGCTTCACGTCATCCTTGGGATTTTATTCTATCCCTGGTGTGTTCACTTTGTCTCCTGCTTGGCCTGGGAGGCTCCTTGAGGCACAGAGCATATCTGGCTGCTTGCTGGGCTCCCTCCCTTCCTACCAGCAAGGGAGGGCTGTGAAAAGTTCTCTGCATGCTATGTTTCTGTGGTCCAGAGCCTGGCCAAGCAGCCAGCCACAGCTCCTGCACCCATGCTGCTGCCGCCTGGGGCTGCCAGGGGGTTTCCCACAGGCTCTGCGCAGGATTCACTCTGATAAACACAACAGTGGTTGAAACAGCAGGGACAAGTGCATTTCTTCTCAAAACTTAGGTCAGATTTTGCCTCTTCATATTTGGAGCTTTAATCTGCAGACATCTTTGCCTTTTCTGACTGTATTTCACTTGAAATCAATAAAAACAATCAACACACTTAAATGTTTCCAGGGTGAAAATTCAACACAGGGAAGGGCTTTGTTTTTTTGAAGCAAGAGGGTTCAGTGTTGGGATAGAAAAGCCCTGGGGAGCTAGAAAGTTTTGCACACCCCTTCCCAAAGGGTGTAAGCCTCTGAATTAGTGTGGAGAAGGTCATTAGTGAGATGGCTCTGCTGGTAACCTCAATGGCTTTATTCAGGTCTAAACAGCTAACAGACAGTACCAGGAAAGCAGGATGGATGTTCAACTAGTGCCCCAGTAGGGCCATCAGCTGTCTGGAATGAACCATAAAGGCACCGCTGATATGGCATGTGGGTGGTCCAATACAACCAGAATAGTAAATAATGAAACCGTGGTACAAAGCAATTAGGATTCATTCAAACAAAATATGCTTTAATAAGGCCTGATTTGTATCTGCCGGTGTACCAAGCAAAGCTCAGATGATTCAGAGCATTTAGGACCAGAAGAGAGAAGCACCTCTCCAAAGCATGTAGCAAGACAGGTTAAATGACCTTTGAATATTTAAACAAGAGAATGGTGATTATAAAAAGGAAGGTGATTTTACCTCTTCATACAGATTTGATAAGTACCATAAAACTGTATTCAAGTTAAATGTCAGTGTTTTTAAAGGGCTTTTGAAAAAAATTGTAGAGGTGGCAAAAATATACTAACATAAACAATGTGAGGGTAAGGAGAAATTCCTGCAATGAGAATTGTGTGAGTCTTGTGCTGCACAATTTATCAAGAAGAAACTTGAGAGGTAGCTCTGACTGGAATTGGTAAGGACCCTTGCCAAGAAAAATGGGTGGTCTCAGCTGGCTATTGTGTTCAGCAGGACATGAAAAGACATAAAAACTGGAAACCCCTGCTCAGAAGAATTAAAAGGGAGTCAAAATACACAAGGTATGCTTTATTCAGATGTAAGTAACTGGCCTCAACACAGAGATAGCAAGGTGATTGCTCAGTAGCCTGGGACACACGACAGACAGACTATTTGAAAAAATCCTAGACAAAGTTTAAGCCCAGTTAGCTGACCTGCACCTCAGAACCCAACATAAGGGATTGCTCCATGCAGCAACAGGTGCTGCTGCAGCAGCCTGCAGAAAGGGAGGAGAAAGGTGGGGAGCAGGGTCAGATGGGCCCTCAGAAGAACAGCTTCACATTTGAGACCCACAGCATCAGTTCTACCACTCTTGCAAATGCAAATAACAATACCTGGGAAGCAATTAGCAGAGCTTTTAATTTTTTTTTTTTTTTTTCTGTTTAATCCTTGAAAAAATAATGAATGCATTTTATATCAAGTAGCTAAAGTTACTTACCTGGCAAGAGGACGCGTTACTTGTGCTCTGGTGGAAAGGGAACCTCAGTAGCAAGGTTAGAAGAGGAATTTTTCTTCTGCCTGCAATGGGAAGTACAGGCATCTGTGGCTTCTCCAGTATGCCCTGTACTGCTCTTCCAGATCACTTCTAGCATAGTCTCACAGTAGCAAACCTCTGAAGCAATTGCTAGACAGAAATCAGATCATGAATGTAGATGGAGCTATTGGTGTGACCTGAGTGGTACAACAGGATTTTGGGGCTCCTTCGGTGGAGAAAAACTAGATACCTAAACTGAGCTGGCACCCTACATCTCAGAATACTAGGACTTAAAACCCAAGGGCAAAAGCAGCACTGACAATAGCTTGGGGAGATTTTCCACCAATAAAACAAAGATTTTGCTGTGTACTCCTGTGAACAACTTCATACACCCAATCTGGGAGATGGCCAAACTCTTGAACAAGAATTGTTTGCTATGTTTACCATGAAAAAAACTTCACTGGTGAAAAATCCAGTGTAGGCCAGCAAAATATCTGAAACACCTAAAGTGAGGCATATTATTCCTGCCCTCAAGGAAACTCCATTGAAAGCTGATGGCAACAGGCAGTGTATGTTCTGCTGTGGGAGTTTAGGAGGACAACAGTTCAAAAAGTATCTAAGGGTTGATAGAACTCAGAGTTCACAAACTTGAAGCAGCACAAATAACACCCTTTCTGCTTCTTCCAAGAAGTTGGTGAGGACAGCAACTTCCTCCTCTCTCACACAGCAGTTTTGGGGCTCCAGGTCCAAACTGCTGGCACACAAGTTAGGAACCAGATCCTCTTGCTCCAGCTGAGTATGTCTATTTCCATGTCCTGTTACACCTGAGCCCCTCAGGAGCTGGGCAGAGCTCAGAAATAATCCTCCACCGCAGCTGGCTGAATTTTATCTTTAAAAGTGGGAGGTTTAGGGTCCCTGCCTAGCCCTCACTGGTTACAGCTGGCCATCAAGTCTGAATCCGTGCAGGAATGAGACAAATATTTGAAGGACAAGTTAGTCCTGTTTCTACAAGAAAACAATGGTTTCTTTCAAAGTTCATCACATATGCATGCAGGTTTGGTCAAGAAGCAGTAACACTCACCAGAACTGTTACTAGCTTGGGTAGTCCTGGCCGTCCTGCACCCTACCAAAATCCCTTTATGTTCTATGTAGCAGAACCTCTCTGTTTACACCTCTACCACCCTGTCTAGGAGAGTTGGGTCTGCTCTAGGCAAACTGCCTGGTAAAATCAGATATTGTCTTCACACTACTTAAAAAATCTGCCCTCAGCTCATGCTGATCCCTAATGTGACTGCTACCCCTTTCCCAGGCACTAAATGACCTTATTTACTTTGGTTCCTCTTTCCTCAGCTGTTGGTCCTTGATTCCTTAAGTCTGCTCCAAAACAGCATCACTGCTGGATCTCCTTCTTCACTGTGAACCCAGGTGGTATTCAGCAGAAAGCACGAATTTTGCTGTGGTAGCTCACAGGAAACTGAGCTCAGAGCAGGTCCCAGTCAATATCAGCCACAGGCAATACTGCACTCCAGGATTGTTTGCATTATCCTCACAAATGCCATCTGCAGATGGACATCTGCTTCTTGCTCTCCAAGCTCTGAAAGGCTGAATGACTGCGGAATAGGACTACAGGCTGATTTTTTTCCTTCAGTCTAGAGGTACTTTTATCCAAATTTAGCCAGGGTCATCTGCACTGGGACCTTGCCTAAACTAGATGACATTGGCACTGGTGGTTTTTACTTGGTCTGTTCGTCGAGATCTTTTCACAAGTGCTATGGACATAAAGAAGTGACAGATTCAGTGAGTGGGCTTAGGAAGCTTCACCTTTCTTAACAGATCACATCAGTGATACGGTCCTGTTCATATCTTCCCTGCTTGCCTCCAGTTTCTCTACAGTCTCTGTTAGACTAAAGCCACTTCCATGGCTGACTTTTTCCCTCTTCACCACAAATCAATGAATGCAAAACCAGCACAAGATGGGAGCTGCTGGGAACTACCAGTGAGACAGGAGATGGAAAACCATGGAGTGGTTTTGTGCCTTTCCCCAAAGTTCCATTCCACAGACTCTTCCTTGCCAAGTGATTCAGTGTGAGGAGTTTCCTGTTGCTCCAGGGGTATGGAAACTCGCCTCTTTCCTTCTTACTAGGGCTGTTTCCACAGGCTCACCTGTGCAATTTACTTATTTTTAGGTCTCAGAGAAACAAGACCATTTCACCCTTCACACCGTGTCTTCAACAAACTCAAACCAGAGATGAAATGAACTACAGGTGGGTGCTAGAAAATGGCAAGTGTAGCCACAGCATGGTTATCTGCTGAAATGTAAGCGCTTGGCTCTTTCATATTTCACATTCACCACTAAGCACCAGTATCCCCCAGAGCAGAACTGGTAAAGTGAATATCCTTCCAGCACTGTCCTTGACCCAGCTGCTTCTGTATTATCCTCTATATATGGCAAACAGACATCTGCCATTCTGTCTGAAGCAGAGATAAAGACCACTCTGTGAGGAAAGGAGTAAGAGTAAGAGCCCACCTGCATGATGCCTGCTTTATCAGAGGGATTTGAGGCTTTGGAGGAGCACAAGGTGAAGTGCCTCTTGTTCAGGACAGAGCACCAGCACGAGGCAATGAGCCAGTGTGTGTAATCCATATGTTTTCATGTCTGAATTACTCCTGTCCTTGACTCAAGGATACAAGCTCAATCCTTCATCTTGGTTTGTAGCTGTACCACAGAGCCTGGACTGGACAGTCCAAAGAGGATAGACAAGATGGTAACACTCTTCAGGTGCCAACATGTCTCCACCACATTAATTCATTAACCTTCTAGGCTTGAGATATCCCTTTGACCAATCAGACAGTTGGTATAAACAAACTACTGTCTCAGAAAGTTTAGAAATAAACTTTTCTCATGGTCAATTCGTCCTAAAAGGATTTCTTACACCTTCTGAAGCAGCTTAAGTTGGTCTTTCACTGTTGTTCCCTCATCTGTGCCAAAACCCCAAAGTGAGAGAGACCAAGTATTCATACAAATGGCAAGCAGGACTACCCAAAACGGGTGATGCTAATGACCTACAGCCCCTTCTCATCTTTAAATTTCCATGCCAGAGACTGCTGCCTCGTGACTGCTGTCCCCTAACTGCTGTCCTGAGGGTTCAACAGAGGACCTAAAGGAGGATCCAAGAGTACCACAATCACCTGAGTCTGTAGGATGAGGCACCCATCAAGACACCCTCAGATCAAAGAGGATCCAGGAAAGACCTCACATTTCTCGTGCTTCCCCCCAAGGCTGTTGGACCACTCTGTTCATCCTGCAGGGTGGAAGAATGCACCAACCTCAAATCTTTTTCCAAATATTTCACCACTTAAATAGTCTTAAAAGCAAATAGTAACAGCTAAGCACCAAGCACCAGATCCTCTGTGATGATTTAGCTGAAAGAATACCAGACATGTAACAGGATCTCTAACTGCAGTCTGCAAAAACATTGGCACTCTATGCTCAGATCCTCAGTTCCTGCTCTTGGATTGCCACAATATAATAGGCACCTGTTTTTTTCAGTAGTGGAGAGATAAACCCTGTTTGTAAGAGTTGTTTTTCCCACTTAGTTTTGTGCAATGGTATTGAAGTCAAGTGAGAGTGCATAGGGCTGCAAGCAGTCTTAATTTCTTGAGCCAAACCTGAACTCCATAAAATCAAACTTGGACTGGTAGTGTTTATATAGGACAGCATGTGGTCCTTCTGCTCTGGTGTGTGAGGTAAGCATCAATACTTCTCAGCTCTGTACAGAGGAAATAGGAAGTACTTTAATTGTATGCATCTTTACTTTCATTTCCTTTATTTTTTGGATTATTATGTGGGTCAAACCCACTACATGCCACAGAGTTTTACATTTGTTACAGCCAGCTACTTCTAGCAGAGATCTAGGCTTCCAATGTTCTCCAAAAATTTCTTGAAATATTTTGGTTTTCTGATTGGTTTCTCTTCCTGCAGGTGAAATTTAAGCACATATCTTCAATGGCTTCACAGAGGCTCAGAACTGCATCTTGCTCTCTGTGTCTCATTCTACCCCACAATTGTAAGGCCAGAACAAGTACCCTGAGGTCAACACAGCTAATTACCTTTGGTGGAATTGAGATCAATATCTGTCCTTCATATGCACTTTCCATTTTCTGTTGAAAAGTTCTTTATGGACTGCCAGGTTCTCTTCACTGGTGGGCTGGCTTTAAAATGTTTCTCTTCTTGGTAGTAAACTGCCTTTTCCACTGTTTCCTCTGGTAATAACTAGATTTTGTAGGCTACCTTCATAGGTGGTCTAATTTAGGCCAGATGCACACAGTTGTTAACAAATCCATGATGATGTATAAAAGCACTACATTTAGAAACACCTAATAGGGTATTTGAATAGTAAAAATTGAAAAAAAAAAAAAAGGAAAAGTAAAATGAAGCTCTGTTCTGTAAGTCTATGCAATGCCAGTAAAATAACTCGGGAAAAAGTGGCTTTTATTGACTGCTGAAACCAGCATCAGGATTTAGGTACAACAAACAAGAGGGAAGTAATCCTGATAGTAAATCACCCCAAACACAGATGCCCAGATGAATGCTATACAAGATCAGAGGCGCTTTGAGATCCAGGCTCAACAAATCACTCCAGATTCAGTTGTCACATTCATTGGGATAACACCTTAGGAAACCTAGGGTAACAGAGCAATGCATTTTTTCAATCCCATTTGAAGCAGTCCAGCTGTAATCCTAAAACTCATTTTCAGACAAGCATTTGCTGACCTCAAGAAAACACTTACTGCAATTGCTGAAAATGCTCGGTAGTCTTCCTGAGTCTGCATCCTCTGGGATGATGGACTAAATCTGGCCTCAACCTTACTAAGGGAAGAGTTTGTGAATGCTGACTAGCAAGCTCACTTTTGCATACCTGTTGAGGCTAGTTGTCTAAAGAGACTGTTACTCATGGTGGCACAGGAGGTGAGGTGCACAGCTGTTCAAGAAATACACAAAATTCTTTAAGTACTGAACACTTCCCAAGCTGTAACCACCTAAGCCCCCAACGCACACACTTGGAAGGTGAAGGCTGACATTCTACGATACCAGAACTGAGATATTTTCCTAAACTGTCTTAAAATTTTGGAAAATTTGAGTTGCCCTTCATAACATGAAGTTTATTGTGAATGTACTTGAAAGAAGCCAGAAGAGCAGAACACAGGGTCACAGCCTTTAACATTTTAGTGATTTTTCCTTAAAGGACATAGAGACTGAAACCCAAAATCTAGGTAAGGATATCCCAGGGTTTGCAAGAGTTGAAATTCCTGTAACTTTGCTAATTAATTCTTTCCTTCTAAAGTCAGGAAATAAATAACCAGCTTTGGAATCACCCTTTCTTCCCTTACCCCACCTCAAATGGGATAGTCTAAACTTGTATCTGGAAAAAGCAAGTAGGTACTTTACAAATAGACTTCTTTTTCTTGCCACTGCTCTATCAGTACATGTAGGGAGCTAGAAACAAAACCAGAATACAACCATGAACCTAATTCAGGTTTCTCAGCTAAACAAAACAAAAGTATTAAAATACCACCTGGCTGGCTACTCAGCAGGGACTCTCTGAACTAACCTCCATGAACTCTCAGCATATGCTTTTTCCTTAAAGTGGTCTTAAACTGCCATAGATTGGAGTAGCACTATCTTAATTTACCCCAGATGGAGATCTTAATTTCCACCCCACCTCCTTTCTTTTTTCTCTGCACCACAAATTTTAACCAAGTCCAGTCTCTGAGAGCCTCTGGCACCATTCCTATAAGCCTGCAAAATTTACAATATTCAGAAGCTGCAGTAAACAGAAGCTGATGATAGTGATGTTCACTGGTGATCCAGTGAGGATTCACAAAATAGCAGCAGCCTTATGACAAAACCATGTGAGCACAAGCAGATGACTGTAACAGCCCTGCATTCTGATACTATCTATGATTTGTTAAATACCCAGCTGTCCAGATAGTTCACAGAACCAAAAATATATTTTAAAGGATTTTAAATTTAACTATTAATTTTATGCATGTCATAATCAGTTGCACTAACAACATCCATACCTTTGATTTTTTTTCCCTTCCTCCTTCCAGGTCCTAGTAATTTACTGTGTATATGGTACATTACTGTTATTTTAACCAATGCCTTCTGTCAAATTAAGCTTGATATCATTCCCTCAACTTCAGTGATTTTGCTGTCTGTGAGCTGAAACGGTGCAGGGAGGAAGTATAATAATGTGAATATTTCATAACCTTTCAGTCCCACATCTTCCATAATCCTGCAATTATTCAAACTGCGTGACCAAAGTGCTACTATGCCTCATGTCCTAAAGACTGAGCATATGCCTGAAGTCCAGCAGCTCTTGTGATGGTCTTTTCCACACCTTTTAGCACAGAGCTGTAAATTTAAGCAGAGCTGTGGACTAACACTGACTTAGTTAGGTGATAACACTTCGTGCCTTCACAATGCTCTGCATTTCCAAAGGACTGCTTAAGCAATAATTAACCCAGCGAAGCATCAGAGGACAGCGTGTGTGGCGATATTTGCAGTGATTACCTGACAGAAGGGGAAAGCACAGCACTGGGGCTGAGTGAGCTGTAGCACTGCCCACTGGTCCAGCTCCCATGGGTAGAGTATGGTTCCACTGGGATGCTGAGCATTCCTTGGGAAGCAAGAAGAGCAAGCAGCCCCAGTAAAGCCCTGTGAGGATGAAACTCTCCATTGCCACCCAATTCAACTTGTGCATGACAAGGTGCTGGGCCACTGCTGTCTCCTATGTGTCCTTCCTCTGGAGGACAAGGAACGAGACTGTCCTTACTGAAAAGGAAAAGTCACTGGATAGAGAAGGGATTCCTTCTCTCAGGATACTGGTACATGATATATTGTGACAAGATATAACTTCCTAACTTTTATTGATGGAATCACAGGTTGAGTTGATAAAGGCTGTTATCTCATCCAAGAGATTCCCAGAAAGCATCAGAATGGCCTTTTACGTGGCACTTTCACTCACAGGCTCAAAAAATGGGAAAAACAGAACAGCACATGGTTGGACAAGGGTTAAATGCTAGCAACAACAAATTTCAGATTCAAGGGTAAGCAGGGAAATGTTCTCAGACTAGATCCCATGAGACTTTACTGTTATTTAACTTTTTTGACTATGACATCGAAAAAGAGTTATATAATAAAGCTGATAGAATAAATATATGCACAGTAGCAACTAATGAAGACAGTACATCACTGACAGAGTAAATATCTAACAACAAAGATTATTGGTTTTATATAAAAGCAGGGAAAGCTAAGGAAAACAATTATTAAGGCCACGCGTGTGTAAATAAAAACTTGCAGCCAAAAGCAAATGAAGCCAAAGTGATTGAACAAACATAAAAATGCTGAGTGTCTTATGCAGGTATTGAAACAAGAAAGTGTTGGCTACTCTCATGGGCAAACCTACAATACGATCCAATGTCTATAAGCTGAAGCTGGCATTTGGCACACCCAGAGTAGAAAGATTTAATGTGAAAGGGTTAATCAACAGATTAGGTCACCAAGTGTTGTGCAGAACTCTTTGTCAAAGGAAAGTTTAAACTCAGGGCTCATGTTTTTCCACAGGAGTCATGCCTTAGTTCTGGTTGATTCATGGAAGTCACAGATTTAAATCTTCTGGCTTCAGTGAGTGACCAGAACTTGTGATATGCCCTGTGTTATGCAAGAGATCAGGCACTTGATATAATTTCTAAACTTTGCAGACTCTTAATTGAGAAAACCAGCAGATGAGTGTCCTCCAGTTATGTGAACACTGGGTTTGTAACTGTATCCTGAATTGCAGCTAACTCCTCTCGGATTTCCCCTTGCCTGGGAATTTCTTGAGAGTCCTTTTTCACAGCCCGGTGGTTGAAAAAGGAGTCAGAGCTGCCTGGCCTTCGTTCTCAAGGTTGTTTATTATTTCTTATCTATAACATGTTCTCCCTGACCAGCCGCGATGCGTTCAGCAGGTCAGCTCAAGGCACACTGCCTGCCCCTGGGGCTGTGTTGTCTTTTTATACTATAAACTACGTAGACATTATTTACAGTTAATTTCCAATACCTATCACCTATGTTAGACAGTGAACTTCTACCTTAAACCAATCCCCAAGTGCCAACATCACCAAGAAAATGGAGACGATGAAGAAGAAGGAAGGAGGGCAGTACACGCCCAGATTCCTCCATCTTGACCCCCCTGTACACTTCTTGACCCCCCTGTACACTTCTCATATGAAGCCTAACATTCTATTTTTCTCCTCAGTAATAAGCTTCTCATTTTATTCTACTTTCCCTGGTTTGTAATTCCTCATATAAAGATGGTAACTGTTTCCATGGCTCGAGATCAAAGGCAGAGGGCCCTTTGGCTCCATTCCAAGCTCTCCAAGCCCCCTGCCAGGGTCTCAGCCCATCCAAGGCAGCAAGAGGGATTTCCTGGTTTCCCACAAACTCCCAAGGTAAGACCTGGTTGAAAACATAATAACTCTCTTCCTTCTCAAAGTCCTTAAAAGCATGAGAAGTTAGAAATTCAGGGGATCCTGTGAACTACCATGAGGTCTTTAGGGTAAAGATAAACTTAAAATGAATAAATTTCTTATTTTTTCCATCTGAAAGTTAGAAGTGAGAGGAGTTGCAGATTCAGACAGCTTTATGAGGATGTCTGCCACATAAGGTGCACATGTGAGGTGTGTGTCAAAATTCCACCATACCCATTCAGATCTAGAGACTTGATTCACATGGTGCAGGTATTTCATATGTTCCAGGGTATCCTACCTATCCTCCATCTTCTTCTCCAGAAGGTCTCAGGTCAAGCTCCAATCTACCCACCCTGTATAGGTATCTTGATACTGCAAATCATCTCATACAGCACTCATACTACACTACGAGTAGACAACCAAGTCTTTCCCCAGCCAATGGAGACAAGAAACTAATTCATGCTTCCTGTAAGTAGCTATCTGTATGTGCCCACCTGAATCTCTCTCTAGGCTCCATTGATTACAGGGATTAAGTCTTCCCTGATTACAGTGAGAGTTTGGATGCCCAACTCACATAGTCAATATCTAAAAGCAGATGTCTGAATCGGCAGCTGTACCCCATTCTCGAAGCTGAGTTTCATTGCCCATAGTGAATATCTTGTGCCATGTGATGCACCCCTGACTGTCCTACCTGCCTTTCAGCCATCACTCGTTGGGGCACTCATATCCACCAGCCTCATGCAGGTGCCCTCAAGAGTCTCAAATGGCCCAAAATGTTGGTTTCAGACAACCTAATGATGACTTAGTACTCAGTGTAAGGTAGTTGTCTAGGTCTTCTGGGCTACTGATGAAGAACAAGAAGTAAAATCAGAAGGTGATCAATCCCATCTGCTTTAGGCATTTTTTTTGGCATTACTTGTCTTACAGTACACCATCCTCACAATATGCTATTGTTTTAATCTAATTTGAACATTACACTCAAAACCTTTTGTACAACTGCATTTTTCTCAATTCCTGTCCATGTCTTCTTGTCCGAGAACCTGCCTCACATTGACAGAACAATTTTGTATTGTCCAACAATCAACCAAATTAGTCAAATAGGAGTTAACATTTGAAACTTTCTTCCTTTTCCTTTTCAGCTGGTGGGAATTATTTGCTGACCACACAGAAATGGATCCAAGCATCTTATAAAGGAGGTATGAAAAAGGGAAACTACTCAACAAAAGACAAGCATTTGGGGAAATATCCATTTCTGTGGTTAAGCTAAAGCCCTCTCTTAAAAGCAACCAGACACAAAAAATAATCCTTCGTCAAAACAAAATAGAAAAGGAATCCTATAGCAGATTCCTTCAACTCATGATGGGCCTTCATGCAGAGACTTCCCAGTGCTCCAGATGCCTCCAAGCCATGCCCAGCATGACATGGACGGAGGGAAGGGTGCAGCCATGGCAATGCCATACTGGCCCAGGAGCCATCCATTAGCATAGCCAGTCATCATCCAGATCATCCAGAGCCCCATCCAGGGCTGGGCTGGGCGCGCTGAGCTGGCACACAGCTGAAGCCCTCACTAGCTCATTTCAGAGCATAGACATGCCCTATGCATTCAGTCCTGGCCCTAGCACATGGAAATAATGCTGACAGCAGTTCCATGGCCCTCAGCCAAGAGTTATATCATTCCATTCTTTTTAATAGGAAATGTATGTCTTTCTTCATTTACTTGCTGGCATCCAAGATTTTAGAGCTCTTCACTTTGATTGCAAGCTTCATCTTCAATCTTAAAAATCAGACATTCTCTTAAAAGGCAGTGGTTGATATTAATGAAAGATCACTTGTCTCCTGAACAAAAAGCTTTAATGCTTTAAAATAGCAGATACTCAAGAATAACTAGCAGATTGAGCTCTGTCTGCCAAGCACCCACTGGTGTCGATGTGGAGGAAGTATAAAGAGAACTTGGTCCACAGTCCTAAGCTCAGGCACAGGCTCCATGTTAACAGCATGTCCATCTGTAAACAGCAATTCTCCTGTTCTGTGTTCCCTCTTGAGCTAATGATAAGTTGAGCCTGTTTTGGCTTTAATCCTTTCTAAAGATCTTACACGATAGCAGCTTCATGTTGGAAATTACAACATTTGCACTAGTTATTTTCTAAGCTACTGGGTACGTGTCTAAATAGTTGAACCACATACATGTATTTATAGAAGAGAAAAGGAAAAAATAAATTTCCTTCCTGCCCTGCTGCTTGCAACTAGTTATTCATGATTAGCAAAACAAGGTCTTGATGAACTACAAAATTTGGATGATTTGGACTCTGATAATCTGTATGCTGAAAGTTGCACACAAAGCTATAAATACAGAAAGGGAAAAAACAGTGATCTCAGCAAGGCAACTGCCAGTAGGTGAACTAATGAAGCAGACACAGTATTAACATCATTTCTGCAGTCCTGTCTGAGTGCTGGTTGAAATAGGAAAGGCCATTATCACATTGACATCATCTCAGTCCTTGCAAGCACACTTCTAGAGAAACATAAGCCAGAAGGGTCTGCCAAGCTTAATGGATCTTTGTTCAGGAGCCTTTTTGGTGTTTAGATGAACTGCTTTCTAAATTATGGGGGTTAAAAGTGGGTAATTCTGTGAACACAGCTCTGAGGAGCCTTTCAAACCTGTGCTCAGACACTACTTGAAATCCACTCCACCTGCAGCATAAGGCATGGCAAGAAGATTTTACTGCACAAATTCTTGGAGCCATGTATTGTACATGGCAGAACAATGCTTGGATCCAAAGTCTCTATAAATCTTAGTAACCTCTTGGTTAACACAATAACCAAGACGATTCCTATGAGGAGCAGCTGAGGGAGCTGGAGATGTTTAGCCTTGAAAAAGGAGGCTCCTTATTGCTCTCTGCAACTGCCAGAAGAGATGTGGGTCAGTCTCCTCTCCCAGGTAACAAGTGAGAGGCCAAGAGGAAATGGTCTCAAGTTGTGCCAGGGGAGGCTCAGATAAGATATTAGGAAAAACTTCTCTGAAAGAATGGTCAGACAAGGAAATCAGCTGCTCAGATAAGTGGCGGAATTGCCATGCCTGGAAGTATTCAAAAATTGTGTGGATGTGGCACTTGGAGGCATGGTTTAGTGGTGAACATGGTGGTGCTGGGTTAATGGTTGGACTTGATGAACTTAGTAGTGTTTTCCAACATTAATGATTTTATGATAAACTAATTATGGACAGAAACCTAAAAGGGAACAAACCACTTTATGTCACTTAACTCTTACCATGCATTTTGTACATCTTCCTTCAAAAAGAAAATCCTTAGTGCAATTGGAGAAGGTAATATTAACATAAAACATTCCCTACAGGCCCCTTTTTGTTAAGTTAAATATTTCTTTCCATAAGTTCAACTGCCCAGGACTAAAACAGAGGAAAACATCCAATTAATGAATTTTCAACATCTCTAGTAATCATGTAAATTACATTTGCTGGAGTTAAAAACATCATGACTTTAAGGTCTGCTGTGTCTCAATTTGACAGTCAAAGATGATGTCAGTGGTCCTTGAAGAAGGCTGAGAATTTACCTTTTCCTGTCACATAAAATTCCCTTTTTTCTGTCCTGCATGGTCAAACAAAAATTGGACCTCAACCTTATTTTTGCTCCAGAATTCATAATATTGTCTAGTCTGCTTTTCTATGTGTAATTGTATGGGGTGGGTGGAAGAGGAATTTCCCAGTGTGGGGTAAGGAGTGAAGCAGTTTTGTGTCAGGCTGATTTTACTTCAGTGACTGTCTCCTCCTGACAGCCTCATGAGAGGTTTAGGAGTGAGAAAAGCACCCTTAGGAGATGAAATAGTGTGGCTGAGAGGAGCAATGGTGATCAAAGGTACACAATCAATTTATCAGAATCACTGCCACTGAATTTGTGTGTGTGTAGGTGTACTATTTATATCCATGTACAGTGTAATACATGCACGTTGATGGTTAAAAGGATCATTGCCATGTAGCCAAATATTTCATAGTTTTTTATGGTCTGCTCAGCCTTGGATCAGAGGATACATCGAAACATACCAGTGAGTGCTGTCTAATAGATTGCAGGCCTCTGTGAAAAACCCCTATCAGTGTTTCAGCAGCGCATGGTACATGTGTCAGAGAAGTGCACTGTCAGCAGGACAGTGTCTGGGCATCTATCCACATTTTCCTTAGTTTTAAAAGAGCCAGAAACCTTTTAGAGGCCTTGATCAAAATAGGATGAATAAAAACTAGGTTAGGCATTGCAGTTCTCGGTGCAGCTTCTTTCATTGTGCATAAAATGGTCTGTACCTCTGTGGGCACAGAGACTGAGTCTGAGCACTTCTTGGGCACTTAGTGGGAATTCATCCCCACAGTCTCTTACCCTGCTGCCAAGAGCAAACTGTACCTCCTGTGACAAGCTTCAAGGAAAGGATCTGCAAAGCTACAAAACAAACAAGTAAAAAATAAAACACACCTCCAAAGCACAATACTCTTCCCATGTATCCCGATTGCTTTTCACTTTTGTTTCCTTCTCTCTTCACTCTCCTGCAGCCTTGATGTGCAAAGGTATGAGCAGAATCTGCCTGCTGCTACTTATTGGGTGTGTTTACAGCCAACCTGCTTCCACGAGATATAAAAAGCACTGGGTGCAGGAGGAGAGGAGGCAGGAAATCGAACAAGAAGGAGGCTGAGGATATGCAAAGTAGATACCTGGTATTGGGGGCTTCTTCCCAGAACTGGGAATATGGTCAGTCAACAGCTGCCAAAACCATGTTATCAGCATTACTGACAGACAAGATATGCTGGGGACAGGGGGAGTGAGGACAGAAAATGGACATGAAACAATCCTTTTAGGTCTGAAGTTCTTCAGAACTTCAGACAGAGTGGAAATTCTGTCACTGATTTCTCTGACATTTGGATTAGGATTTCCATCCACTGAGGAGCACCAGCAGTGTCAAGGTTGAAACAAAGGCTGGAAGATCTCTCATTAAGCTCTGTTGGACAAATTGCTTTACCAGAGTGGACCTCCCAGCTCCACCAGGACTAGCTGAACTTCTCAAATTGGCCCATGTATTTGCCCAAGTTTTTCCCAAGTGGTAATGACTCAGGGACCACCGGGGACCAGAAAGGTTGATCAGCATTAAAAATCCTGCATCCTGTCTGGGCATAGAAACTGGCTCCAGCTACCCTTGGTGAGTGAGGAGGTATCAGAACTTAAAATCTCTTGCTGCTTGGTCTCATATCTTGCATCTGGGATCTGTCTTGTGTTTGTTCTCACAGGCCCAGCAGCTCTGCCTGTGTTCCAGCTTGGGAAGGAGGCTCAACCACCACACCCTGCTATGGTAACTCAGTCTCCAACCTGCTGCTGAGCCTGTCAAATGTCTAGATAATGACCAACCCTCTGGTGAAAATCCAAACAATAGACCTAACTGCTTCCTGCTTTGTGCTCCCTTGCTGCTTCTGTGGCTTCTGTCCTGCCCTGTGACACATGCCAGGCATGGACTGCATGTGGGACCCCTCTGATGTCTCAGCATGGGTGCAGGGACAAGCAGGGCACATTTAATCTTCCAGGGCACCACATGCAGTGATCCTTTCTTAAAGGATCCTCCACATCCTAGCATTATGGCCTTCCCTCAACATCTAGTTTGGAGCAGCAATCCACACAGGTGACAGGGTCCATGCAACACCAGAACCCTTTATACCCCCTTCAGTGGTTTCCTGGGGTGTACAGACTCCTTGGTGGCTGCAGGGAGAAACAGAAGCAGAGGGAAAAATCTGCAAATGGCTCAAAGTGATATATTGCAGCCAAAACTGAAGAGATTCCTAGACTTTTTTAGGAAGTAGACCATGCTCAAAGACCACATGGGTTAAGGGGTTCTTTGCTTTGGAGAAGCTCATTGTATTGTTGAAATACAGATGATAAATTGAGTTTTCAGAGCTTTCTAATGAAGTTGGAAGCATGGGAACTGGCAGGGTCCTTAGCACATTGCAGGGCTTAAATTACATTTTCACCAGTAAGTCCCAAAGTTCTTCAGGACAATAATCCCCACTCACAGATAGGGAAATTGAGGCAGGAACAGAGACAGCTCATAGCCACTCTGCAGGGTGATGAGCACAAGGAAGGGACACAGGGGGTACAGCCACACTCAAGCCTTCTGCTAGGATTTATGATAGCAAAAATAGGCAATCCTAATCTGTCACATCCTGAAAGGGAAAGCATCCCCTTGGATTTAAACACTAAGATTAAACAGATCCTTCCTGCTCACTGTATCCCAGCACAGAAAAGCAATACTCCTTTCCGAAAGCCATTAGCTCCAGAGGCTGCATCAATAGAATGATAAAATGTAGCAGAGTTGCCGGAAGGAACAGCATGAGCTGTCCAGGCTCCCTGAGGCATCAGGATTACCTGCAATCCCCAAAGAAAAGCCCAAGGTGGTACTGAAATGAAATCACCCAACAGAGTGACACACATGACTGCAAGGAAGGAAAATTTAGAAAGTGTGACTTAGGCTGCAGGTATTGCACCACCCAGTTCGTCTGGTGCCCTTTAAAGCACTCTCTGCAAGGATATGGAAAGAAAAAAATAAAGACAGAAAGGTCAGAGGTTCTTTCAGAGCAGGAGAGGATGAATCACAGGTCCGTGTTCCCAAATGCTCTTTCCTGTGTACTATCAGAGCCAATGATTCCTGTGCCCCAGTGGGCCAGGCATCCCTCCAAAATGGGTTATGTGCTCCCAGAGGTACCAGCACTCCCAACACTGCTGGGCTCCTCTGGGCTGGTTAGATAATGGACCATTCTTGCAACTCCAGGAGCAAAGGAAGTTGGTTGAAATAAAGAAGATGGATGTTTTTCAAAGGAATTGATTTTTTACAATGGCTAAGCAGCCCAAAGAACTTAGAGATACCATTCTGTCAATAAGCTCAGCAGAATTAAAACTCACAAAGCCATTGTATTGGTAAGTGCTCCATCTGCAATTAGCAGAACAACTGCAATTACTAACAGGCACAAACAGCCTTCACCTCAGCATATTGCAGCCAAGTTAAGGTAGACTTGGAAAGAACAGCATTTCTTTTGCTGCAGAAATTACTAAAATATTGTAAAACTATTTTGTCTCAAACCAGTAAAAAAGATCAAAATCTCAAATATATGTACATCTGAACAACTCATCCAGACTACCTCAATGGAAAACTTGCATCAAGGCATCCTGCAAGGTTATTTCTTTAATATTGATCATGATTATATTTATGTGTGGAAGCATACCAGCATAAATACAGCTTCCCTCCAAATGCTGGGGAGCTTTTATAGGACTGCACTAAATAATATGTAAGATATTCCAAGGACTGGACTCAGCCAAAGAAAAAAAAATATTTCAGTATATACCTTGGCAAATCAACTTGGAAAAGGAGATCCAAACTCCTTGGAGAGACATTGCTGTCCATTGGGACTCTGAGGTGTTGACCACTGCTCTGTGGATGCGCCCATCCAACCAATTCCTCCACTGAACAGTCCACAAATCAAATCCTTCTCCAGTTTAGAGAGAGGATGTTGTGGGGGACTGTGTCAAAGGCTATGCAGAAGTCCAGGTAGATGACACCTCTAGCCACTTGTCCACTGTTGTAATCATTCTATCACTATTGGCCACTATTGGCCATGGTTGGTCAGGCAGGCCCCCAACCTTGATGTAGCCATGAAGAAGAAGAAGGTTTTGAAAGTCAAATAAAGTATTTCAAATTACATTTGAAATGGAAAATCCAACTTTCTACTTCCAAACATATCTCAATAACCATTTGAAAATGTCTCATCACATCCTCATCAGAGGCCGTCACCACACAGCCTCTGCTGCTGTTTCACCTCTTCTTTCTTCTATCCTTCTCTTGGTGTCTTCTCCTCATTTCTCAATCTCTGGGGTTGCACACGTGTCCCTGCCCAGCCTTGGCCATTATTTGGTCATATTATCCCCATTCTATCCTTCTTGGATGTTACCACCTCCTGCTACCCAGCCCACCACTTGAATCCAGCTTCTCCCAGTGGTGGGGTTCTGGGCACATTGGGAGGGTCCTCTGGCTCACTGTGTCAGTGTGCACCTCTCTTGAGCGCTGGGTCCTGCTGCCCATCCCTTACAGGGGATACCAATATGATACTCAAGGGCAAAACAGGACATTATAACATGAAAACCACAAAGAAGAAATCAAGAGGTATGTTTGCCAGTACCTTCTGCAGGGTAGGGCTAGGCCTGTCACATTTGAGCTGCTTTAACTCTGTTTTCTTGGAATGCTGCTTTTCAGGCAATTCTATGTTCTGGCTGTAAACCTATGGCAACAGATCTGGAAAGATGACCGGGGTACGTGCTCCTGCAGAGCTCAGCGATGTCAGGAATCTCTCCATCTTGCAGAGTTTATTTCAGTTTCTGTCTGACAGGTAGAGTGCCATTTGCTCTTTTTGCAGTGGAAGAGGCTTAGAGGTAAGCTTTCCTTCCCTGACAGCATGCTCTCCTTCCTCCTCCACGCTCCCCCCTTACCCCTGCCAAACTGGATGAACTGGATACCTCCCCAAGATACACCCCAACTTTTAAAGCACTGTACTGATGACATGATCTAATACATGCCTCCCTTCAGCTACTCCGTGTGCAGTGACACAAACTCTCGCTGACTCCCAGGAGGGTGGGCATCTTGGCTGGCCTGAGGTTTTGCAGAGCCTGGAAGGCAGGCTGTGTGCCACCAGAAGCAGCTGGGCAGAGCCAGGTAGATGTTTCTCTCTGGGGGGTGAGCCAGCAGCAGAGCTGGAGGCAGCCCTGCCCTGCCTGCAGGCTTGTGCATTCTCCATGGGAAGCCCCTTCAGGCTATCAGTCATGTTCCTCTCTGTACTCAGAGTTTCTACCAGCATCATGAGAGGTTTAGGACACATTGCCAGAGGAAGCTGGGGGCTGGAAATTACTGCAGCAGCAAGAGCAGCCCATATCCTTTTGGGATGGGTTTGGTACTCTTGACTGGGAGAAGATGGTTGCTTTACACCAGTTTGGGAGAAAATAGATGCAAACTTAAATAGGGACATCATGGGGACCAAAGACAAGCTACTCCACAGCATCTGCCTCTTCTCCCATTAGGGTCTGGTGAGAGCTCTGCTTTGGCTTCATCCTTGGAAAGGCTTGTTTCCAGCACCCAAACCTCCCCAAGGACAGGACTGCAGCACCTGGGGTTTTGAGTCCCTGCACAGGCTTTGGTTTCTGCACACTCATGTATACAAGAGCCATTTCTGTCACACAACCTCAGTATTAACTTACTCAACTGATCTGGAAAGAAATCGGGTCATATTTTGAGAATGTGAGTGCAAATAACAGCTCTGAAAATCTCATTTGTTCTTTTAGCATTTACTCTATTTGATCTGTAATATGCCAGTACCCAGTCTGAACTTTAAAACAAATGAGTAGGTGTACTTTTTATCCAAAATATAATTAAATTGTTGGACTTGGTGGCATGGATATTGGAGGCCAGTAGTTCAGACAAGCTCATAAAGGACAGCTCTACTAAGGGCTGATGAAAGTAATGTTCCAGGTACAACCTCCAGGCCAAGAAAATCTTGGCTTTGCTTTATCTCTTTGCTTTTATCTCTTTGCTTGAACTCCTGTTATGGACCAGACTGAGCATGGACTGAGCTGTGTGGATTTTTGCCCTGGCTGCAAAAGGTGGTTCTTCCCTCTACACACAGCACGAAACAAGGAATCACACAGCAGTGATACAGGGAGCTGGGGAGCAGTGTTTCCATTAGAATTGGCCTGTTTGCTATGGTCTTTGCTGTGAAGAATAAATAAGACTGTTGCATGAATTGGACATTTAAACCCAGACTGTTCAAGTGGGTTTGAAATTAGGACTGTCTTAATTAAAAATGAAAGGCTATTTACAGCATTAAGCGACCTTTTGATACAGTTAAAGTTATAAGAAGGGAGACATACCAGAACTTAAGTTTGGAGATGCAGTTGTTTCACCTCAGTAGAACACAAGTTGTTTACAAAATTGATGTTTACAATAGGAACAAAACACCCTCAGACAAAGGCAAAAAACCCCATTTACCTGTGGAGAGAACTGGTAACAGGATGCTTGAGCTAGAATCCCTTATTCAGCAGGGCATACCAAAATGAGTTATTTTGTACTGCTTTCTGTTGATTTAAAATGAGATGACATAGAGACAGATTAGCTCAAACCACAGATATTATAAATTGCAATTTGGTCTCAAAAGCTGAAATGCTTTGATCTGTGATTCAGTTGGGGCCAAACTGAAGAGCATTTAAAGAGGGGGAAACACATACAGGGGAAAAAGAGCTTGGACATAAACAACTTTTTCTCAAATTACAGTAGCTGACCTGAATAAGTCTTTGCCATTATTTTCATTGGATCTTAATCATGTCCACCAGGGAAGTTATATAGCAGCATCCCTACAGGGAGATTCTAAGACAAAACATGGCAGTCTGTAGTATGTTCATTAACTACAAGTTTAGAAAGAAATTAATCTTTGCTACCCAGTTGGAGGCTCATATTTGATCTGGTCTTTCTGTGAGAAGTGAGGTAAGAGATTTTTTAGCTGATACATAAGCTTTTTTTTTTTTTTTTTTTAATAGAGCAAGAAGATCTAGGATTTGGCAGCTTGGGAAGACCTTAAGGGTTAAGAATATGCTTAAAGTTAAGTAGGTGAGTCAATGTGTGCTGAAGCAAGAGAGAAACTTTCCTGCTTTCTGAAGAAAAAGATTATCCATTTCTCCTTCACTCCCTTTAGAAAGGTTTCTACTCCAGACAGGGCTTCCCAATCCACACAGCAGGTTGTGGGGTAAAAAAACTGGCTCATTTTCTCAGTGATATGAGCTACTCTCACTGCTCTTTATGCAATCTTCTGATCTTATTAAGTCTTTTGCAACGATGTTGGGGGTTGGATCTGTTTC
>WBNO01014687.1:0-49954 GCA_013400575.1 Peucedramus taeniatus
TAGAAATATTTGTCTATAATTTTAGTACTCAATTATATTATATTATTATATTTAAATTAATTATATATTACTATAGAAATAATAATACAACAACAATAATACATAATACAGTAATAAAGATCAACCTTCTGTAAAGTCAGATGAATTAAGAAATAGGAATAAATACTCAAGTCTAAAATGGAGTATATTGTAGGTGTGTATTGTGACTGTAATATGCAGTAGTTATTAATTACGGTAGTACTGTTTCCTCTAATAATCTTTTCCTTCTTCTACTTTTGTTTTATTCTTCTTCTCTTATATTCAGAATAATTCACTAAAACAAAAAATTTTCTCTGCGAAGAATTCCAAATTTTTAAACTTGGGGCAGAAATAAGAGTTTATAATGACAAATTTCATTATAAATGTTAAAATGTGGGAATGTTTACATGTTTAGAATATGCATATATCTAAAATAAAGGGAAATGTTTTTGAAAACAGTGTGAAAAAACCTCATCTATATTTTTGAACTGCTTAAAATATTCGATGTAATGTTTTTAAACTACCTCTAATATTAGTTCTATAGCAAGTAAGTGATGCCTAGGTTGAGAAAGTTAATATAGCTTTTCAGTTTATAGGAATCTTGATATTTGAAAATATTTTCCCTGTCTTAGTTGATCATCATGAATTTGAGATCTTTTAATGTTTACAGAATTTTGTTGGCAAAACACTCTGCACTAATATCTGTTTGGCTGATTTACCAAGAAGCCTCTTTTTATGGAAGTGGGATTGCATAAAACACAAATTCAGGACTATGGCAGTGAATATTTCTGAAATGTTTTGAGGATATATCAAAGAAAGTTACTAGTGCAAATATGTCCTTTAATTTAAAAAATCAAACAATCAAAAAAACTTTTAAAAACCTTTAAATATTTTCTTTTAAAATGTTGAGTATGTACGGAAGATTGCTTTATTACCTTACATTAGATCTGATCATGTCCCTTTACTTGAAGGTTAGTCTGCAAAAACACATTGGAAAACCTTAAGACGCTGAATAGGATTTAATGCCTTATATCTCACAGATACAGACACAGCCCCAGATATACTGTCAGTAATGTTATTAATTCTTTAATTTACCCAACTTGATTCTAACTAACTCATGGGAAAAAAAAAAACCAAACAAAACAAAACAAAAAGCCCCAACCAAACAGATATTTCATATACTCTAAAATAAATTAAAAAAAAAAATCAAAAAAGCTGTCATTGACTCAAAGCACTTGGACAGTAGGCGATACTATCTAGGCAAAGGCAGGGTAATAAGTGGGAACAATGTGATCCTCTGACTCAATTAATGCTGCTAAATTTAGTAAATCTCTGTGTGAGGTCAAGTCTATACCATGAAAACTATGTCTGTAACCTGCAGACACTAAATCTTTCCTACACCAAATTAATTCTATAGTCAGAAGATTTACATATGCACACATATTTTAGGAATGATTTTGTGAGATTTGCAGTGAGGTATGTTAGAGTCTTGTCTTTCAAAAGAATTCTTTATGGAGAAAGGACATCAACATGTGCCCGTCAATAATTAGCTTCTGTTGTTAGGGTCTATTTTTAATCACCTGGCAAATCTAGGACATGTGCAAGTTCTAGAAGTCCAAGATGATTTTTAGTCTGTACTGTTACTGTCACTTACAATTTGCATATTCATAGCAAAGCAGCATTTACTGCTTTGTGCAAGCTACTCATTAGGAGGAAAAGGCTTCCAGAGGGCTGTGTTTGGAAAAGCAACCAGACTGGGGGGTAGGGCACGTGAAGTCTTTACTGATGCTGTTTAAATACGACAAGAAATTATACACCTGGAAGTGGATTGTGTGTCTTTGAGAATCTCAGAATATAGACATTGACTTTTACCTTTATATTATGCTTATCAAAAAGGTAACTAGTTATATAAATTGACACAGAACTGGAATTCACTTAATACTGCTTGTTCCTGCATTCTTCATTCTTTGTTTTCTGCACTTTACTTTATTCCTTAAAATACAGAGGAGTGGATAGGTGTAAAACTTTCAGTAATTAAAGTAATAAGCTTGTAGCTAGAAAACAAGCATTTTTAGATGATGAGGAAAACCTGCAACTCTTTGAATGGAACTTCTACAGCCATTTGGTAACCAATTCACCTCAGCAGCTTCACAAGTGTCAGAGTTTGTTTACATCCTTTTACAGAGTTAGGAATAAAAAATAATCTCACATTTTAAATTAATTTGCAACAATATTCAGCATTTAGTTATAAAACCTGATTTCAACCATTTAGCATGCAAGTGTCAATCTGTTCAGAGACCCAGTGGATGGCCATTTAGCTATTTGAATTACCAAGATGTTAAGAAAACTTAGGGGTACATGCCAAACAAGGTTGAGGACAGGACATAAGGACTACATTTTCTGTGTTGTATCAATATTCACAGGGTGTCATGAGTCAATATTGCAGGATGGGGGAAGAAACACAGGGAGAGAATTATTCTCTAGGAGACGGGAATAAAGGACAAAAAGAGGAAAAAAGGAAGATTCTACATTCATATCTCTTAATGAACACAGGAATTCAAGACTGCTCATCTCTTGAGGAAACAACAGGCCATTATTCCAATTTGATAATTGGAAACAATAACAAAATTTTTCAGGTGCACCTGAATTTCTTCTGCACATAATTAAAAATATTACAGTTTCAATTTCTTCCATAATAAATTTTTGAGATGACGCATCAGAGGCAGGAAACACAAACAGTTAAGGACAATAGTCATCCCAGTACAATATTGCTACTTAAAATAGTTACCTAGCAACTTTTCAAAGTTACTTTTTCCAAACAGCTCAAAGACAAGAAGAACAGAGTAACTTGAAAAGCAGCTGAACCTTGCCTGAATCTAAAAGCTACTCAACTCATAACTAGTATGTGGAAAAGTCACTGCAAAAAAATTCTCATACTCCTTTTGTTTGAAAACACCCCTTTCTAAGAATATACATTATATTTTCAAATAAATGAATGAATGTCTCATATCACAAGATCTAAGAATCAGGGCCAATGATGTTTTACACTAATTCAGAATACTGAGGACTTGAGACAGTACTGAATAATTTGCTGTCAATCTATAGGCTGAGACTAGAGTGCATAATATAACTAAGTAAATTAGGAGGATGAATGCAATTTTCAAATAATTGTTTACAAATGAGGCATTGATAGAAAACGTACTATATATTGCTACTATAGTTGAGAATAATTCAGCTATCACAATAATGTCATTTCCCTGATTCTGCAGTTTTAGAAAAAGAACCATTCCTCTTAAATCCTCTATCAATACATACTCATGCAGAATATTGATCCTTCTAGTTGGACAGCACCCCGCAGGCTAGAAGCAATTTCACTGAGTGCACAGCTAAGGAAAGAGAGAGCTGTTGAAAATATTTGCAACTTACACTAAAGAGCAGAAATTTTAAGTAGCTACAGCTCTAAACACACATGGAAGGATTAGAAAAAGTGGGACAAAGCTAGTCCAGCTAATAAGTGTATCTTTACTGTATACTGTAAAAAAAAGTACTGTCAGTACTTTTTAAGTACTGACATCACTGCTGACAGAGAACAGGTTTTACTCAGCTTTTCACAGTTTTGAGACTGGACTTGTAACTTTTGTAGCCAGAACAGCAGTTGCCTAGTGAGTAGGTATCTATGACTGGAAACTGGCAAACATTGTCACAATTTTTGAAGAAGCAAAGGAAGAATATCCCTAGAAACTGCAGGCCTGTTAGTCTCATTTCAGTGCCTGGTAAAGTTATGGAGAAGATTGTTCTGGGAGGTATTGAAAATCACCTTAAAGACATCTCAGTCATCCATCACAACCATCACACTTTCATGAAAATAAAGACCTGTTTATCAAACCTGATTTGCCTTCATGACAAGGTAACCCATCTAGTTGACTGAGCGAATCCAGTTGATGTAATCTCTCTGGATTTTCATAAAGTTTTTGATATCGTCCCTCCCAGCATCATTCTGGATAAAATGCCCAGCCCACAGCTGGATAAACACATCATGGGATGGGTGACCAGCTGTCTCATCAGTCGAGCAGAAAGGGTTATTGGGAATGGGGTGACTTTGGACTGATAACCTGTCACTATAGTGGGGCTCTGCAGGGCAGCATCCTTGGCCCTGTGCTCTTCAACAGCTTCATAAACAACTTGAATGCAGGACTGGAAGGGATATTACCCAAGTTTGCAGATGATACAAAACTGGGAGGAGCTGTTGACTCCCTTAAAGGAAAGAAGGCCCTGCAGGGAGACCTTAACATATTAGAGGGCTGTGCAATCACCAACTATATGAAGTTCAATGAGTGAAAGTGCTGGATTCTGCACCTGGAATGGGACAACCCTGGATGCATGGACAGACTGGGGAATGAGAGGCTAAAGAGCAGCACTGTGGAAGGGGACCTTGGGGGTCCTGGTCAATGGCAAGTTGAACATGAGCCAGCAGTGCTGCAGCATCCAGGAGGGGCTGGGGAGCATGTCCTGGGGAACATCAGGCACAGCATCACCAGCTGGGCAAGGGAGGGGATTGTCCCACTCTGCTCTGCACTAGGGCAGCCTCACCTTAAATATTTTGTGCAATATTCATAAAAATCTGTGTTTCTCTGGTTACTAACTTTATTTTAATTTGCTCTTGAATGTGGTTTCCTGTACCCTGCTTGTCCAATGTACTATTAGGCTGTTCTGCAAGGGAAGAGAAGGCAGCAGCCACCGTGACCACAGCGCATTAACTGCACCAGCTACACAGGGATAGTGATCATAGCAGGTTCTCTCCACCATCTGGTGACAACTAAACAAAGCAAAGTAACAAGTCCAGGATCCCTTGAGGAAGCTCAGTGAAAGTGTCCAGATGAGCAAAAAACATTCTTACAACAAAATTAATTTGAATGGAGTTTGTGGGATGTGGGCAGAGGGAGGGAAGGTCACGGGTACGGCATTTGTAGTCCATGTTTTTAGAATAATAGATATATGAATAAACATTTTATTTTTATTATATATTTATATATTGTGCTGAGACTTATTACCATTGCAAGTGAAAATAAAATAGGAACTCACTGTATTTTGATTAAAGTGAAAAGAATTTCAGTCAAAATGACAATGAAGTCCTGGGTTCATATATATGTTGCCCTCTTTGCACATAGCAATTTTTTGAGTATAATCAAACAAGGCTGTGTTTTAGCACAAACTGATTCCTTATCATCATTCTCCACCCCTCTTTTTTCCATTATTTCTCACAATAGTTGCCATAATCTCAGGCACATTCACATATGAGTGTATGACTATATTTTTTTCTAAATTTTTAGCATGTCTGCACTGCATGTGTTATAAAAAAGACTGGAGAGGAAGTAAGAATCTTCTTCAATATTGAAATATTGGAACTGAGCTGGAGTGAAGGGAACAGGTATTCAGCTCAAAATGCTAGACCTTGAGCTACAAACCCCAGTAGTAGCCTCAGCTGGTTGGGAACATGACATAGAACCTGAAACAGTTGGTGTGGGAAAGGTTAGAAGAAGTCAAAAAGGAGTTATATGAGTTAGAATCCTGGAAAAGAAAGATATATCTGCATGAAAAAAAGGTAGATTGAAACAAGAATTAGAAGCCTGGAGAGAGGAAACTGGCATAGGAAAGAAAACAAAAGGTTAGAGCAATCTTTGATTTTTAAGGAGATTTTTAACTTGAGACAATTATAGTTCAAAAGAGGGAAAAAACACAAAACTGCAGGTAAGGGTAAGGAAGAATGGGAGACAAGCAAATTTGTCACTAGCAGTAAAACCTGTCAGTTTGTGGTAAGAAAAGAACTATGAAATTCACTCTTCCGCTCTCAGAGGAAAGTTGTAAAAACATTGGCAAGATTTTTGCAGTTAGTCCTCATTCTCCAACTCACAACCAGTTAATATCTGCTTCTATTCCTACGGTTTTTATTAGCACATGTAGTAAAAACCTCTGCAATGCATCTGACCATCTTGATGAATGCAAAGAAGACAGGAAGTAAATAACTTTGTCTCTAGTTTTGAACTTGAAACCTTTTTAGGAAGACAATTGTGGAGGTTTTAAAATCAAGCACTCAAAGATCTGTAAGACATGAATTCAACACCCTTGTATATAAACATTATCAATACATAGTTTAAATATGCAATTATTTTTTTTCCTTATAGCATTATTCCGGCTATGAAATTGAACAGCATTAAGTATCAGTGAGGGTTGTGTAGGTTTTTCTTATGCAATTTTGCTTAAAATCTCAAAATTTTTTCATCTTTACCTGTCAAAACCCCTATCATTTAATTTGTGCAACTTGTTCTTGCTTACAAACCAGTGTTGAGATCCTCTGATCATTTAATAATACACTGATGTAGGCATTTTTTAAACTCTTCAGAAAGAGCTGCTCTGCTTCACACTGCATACATGCTGAAACAGAATATACCACTTATTTTTCCATTTCTGAAACTGAATGGTACAAATTTTATATAATATATGAAATTTTCCTATAATCAAATGGGTTAGAACTGTTTTCATAACTTCCATTGAACCATTAAATTAAATTCAGATGTTATTTCATTAATTGATTCAGTGTTGTTTCTGATGTCTAATTAAATTTAGCAGAGGTCTCCTTATACAAATAATAATTGTCAGTTTATATCAGATCTAATAGAATTTGATGTCCAAGTACTAAGTAGTACTAAGTAGACTAAGTCCTGTAGGGGAAGCGTGATTGAAAGTATGCAGTATGAGCTCAGTTGTGGTGTAAATTGTGTCCTGTGGTGCCTCAGGCACGGCATCACCACCTGGTTGATGGAGGGGATTGTGCTGCTCTGCTCTAGAGTTGTGTGGCCTCACCTTGGGTACAGTGTTGGGAGCCACAATATAAAGATACAATGCTTTTAGAGAGGGTCCAAAGGAAGCTACAAAGGTGGTGAAGGGCCTTGAGGGGAAGCCATATGAGAAGCAGCTGAAATCCCTTGGCCTATTCAGTCTGGAGAAGAGGAGACTGAAGGGAGACTTCATTGCTGTCTACAACTTCCTCATGAGGGGCAGTGGAGGGGCAGGCACTGGTCTCTTCTCTCAGGTGACCAGTGACAGGACCCCAGCAAATGGCCTGAAGTTGTGTTAGCAGAGGTTTAGGTTAGATATTCAAAAAAGGTTCGTCCCCCAGAGGGTGGTTGGGCACATGAACAGGCTCCCCAGGGAAGTAGTCACAGCACCAAGCCTGACAGAGTTAAAGAAATGTTTGGACAATGGTCTTAGTCAGATGGTGCGACTCTTGGGGGTCCTGTGCAGGGCCAGGTGTTGGACTTGATAATCCTTCCAATTCTGCATATTCTGTGATTCTGTAAATTAATAAATTTGTACACTCAGTGATGTCAAGTTCTCTCATTTGCTTACAATAAAGTGTATAGACCTAAGAATTGCATGCAATCAAGACTTGTTTCTCTTTTCAGTTTGTTAATCCAATCTTTGGGATTTTAAAAAATTATATTTTAATTAAGCCTATAAGAAGTGATGAAGGAGTAGTATCATCTGAGTTGATATAACAGATTAGTTGGCATTTTCATGATCCCTAATCTGCCTTCCTGAGAATTTTATTGTGGACATTGCTGTCTGTGGAAACAAACATATTACATTCGGACCGAGCCCCAAATGTCCCAAACATTTGATTAGTAAATCTTGGCTGTCATATTTTCCTAGCATTAGACTTATTCTATTCTGGTAGAATTCCACAGTTTTTATATTTATTAAAAATTGAAATTGGAATGCTATTAACTTTTATCTTCTTTTTCTTTCTCTCTTTAGCCTGCATGGTATAGCAGTATCTCCTGAATATTCCACAAAACTGGCAAAAATGGGAAGGGAAAAAATTTTCATTTCTAATTCCATCTGCCTGTCTATATATGTTTTTAGAGAGTAGTATAAATTGTGTATGTACTTTTGTCAGACAGACATGTATTTTCTAGATACTTGTACATATTCACATAGCTAATCATACATACAAGTACAAATCATACACATCTGTGCATGGAGTCTGACATATAACCTCTGTATTTATACAGTTTCAGGTTTCTTGGTAGGAATAAAATTAGAATACCTGTAGAGGACTTCTTGAAGAGAAATTAATCACAGTGCAAATATAAGAAATAAAAAAAAAATCTATTTTTAATACAAATACTGGTCTTTCCATAAAGAGGTCACAGATTCGAAAGAAGGCTCTGAAAAGGGTTATTCAGACTGGAGAAAAGGAGGCCAAGGGGAGACTACTGGCCTCTACAACTAAAGGAGGTTGTGGCAAGGTGGGTGTTGGTCTGTTCTCCCAATTGTGCAGTGACAGAACAAGGGGATATTTTAAATGTTCATAACTTCCAGGGAAAAGAGATATGGCACTAATTATCCTCACAAATTTGTGTGAAAATTTTTCTGTGTGTGCAGTGGTATAAAAGTTCTTTTTTTTTCTCCTCTAGTAATTGTTTCCTTGGCTGTGATTTTAAGAAAATCCTTTTACTAAAATGTTCAGTTGACAGAGTGTGACATACTCTATCACAGAGGAATATATCAGCCTGAAGAACATAACATGCATTTCAAAAGCAGTTGTTTACAAACCTGGATTATATGCTTGTTGTGGCTCTCTTTCTCTGCAGGTTTGTTAGTTGAAGATATTTTTCCTATGTTTCAAAACCCAGATTTTGCACTGTATTATACATAACCTTCAGCACTGACTGCATTTTCCAATTCTGCTTGTAAAAATTACTTTCATTCCTAAAACACATAAAACTTTTCACAACACGTTTACTGGCAATCTGACCTGACAGGAGACCATTTCATTTAAGTGGTTAATGCTCAGTCTTTCTATACTTCTACTTTATTGCCAGATTTTTTATTATTATCTTTTACTAATAACTGAGAAAGACTATACATTTATAATGTACATCAATATCTACCAGTATAAGCTTGTATCAGAAGTAAGTAATTTTTAATTTATAAGGAAAATATAGTCTGTCTACATTTGGGACTTAGCATAGGAAAAAATACTTCTCTGTATTTGCAATCTATATTGTTGATGGAATGATTCAACAAAAATTTATCATTATGAATTTGTTTCCACAGAAAGTCAATTTGCTACTGCATACAATATTTTTATCTCTAAAAAATCTGGAACAGAACTCACTTGAAGACAGTTTTTAAGTGAATCAGCTTGTTAGAACAAAAAACATTTCATAGTGTATGAAATATTTTGTGAAAATCAGCATTATAATAAAAAACATATTTGGTTACAAATGCTTTTCTGTATGATTGAACACAAGCCAGTGTGAACACAAATCAGAGTGAGTTCTCATAGACATAAAAAAAAGAGTGTTAGATACTTCGTAGCATGTAATAGACTTCACAGGATGATGTAGGATATTAAAAAGATAAATCAGATGCATTCTTTCCAATCAAAATCTAATGAGATGATTTTCTGAAGAGATAAAAATACATGTTAAAAGAATAGGAGCAAAATGAGGAGAGGATACCACAGAATAAATGACAGAATAAACTAGGCTGGAAAAGACCTTTGAGATCATAGAGTCCAACCTGTGACCTAACATGGCCTTATCAGCTATAGAAAAGGCAAAACACCTTTCAGCTCTTGAAACAAAGGCAGGAACATAAAATGACCTTCTGGTCACCCTTTATCTGATGCAGCCCAGGATAAGGTTGGTTTTCTGGGTGACAAATCACATTGCTAGGTCATGTCAAGCTTCTGATCCACCAATGCCCCTTGGTCCTTGCCAGGGCTGCTCTTAATCCATTCTCTGCCCAGCCTGTACTTGTGCTTGGGATTGACCAAACCCAGGTGCAGGACCTTGCACTTGACCTTGTTGAAATTCATGCATTTTGCATGGTCACAACTCTCAATGTTGTCAAGGTCCTGCACCTGGGGAAATAATCAATTGTTGATAATGATACCTGTGAAAGGTTGAGAATGAAATCTGTCTTCTGCTTCTACTCTTGAAAGGACAGCTCTCAAGCAGACTGTTAACTTTCATACCCAGACTACCATATGTGGAGCTAGAAATGACCATAGGATATCAAAATTAACAGTAGGAGAGATCCTTCCAGCTGCTTAGAGTGTTTTTGACTGACATGATGAAACAATAAGGATGCAGTTAAATAACTGAAAAGGTAAGCATGATTTATTTTGGAAAACATATTTTGTATTGCTATATATAGGTTTAAACAGTATAAGCAGGTGGCACATCAAATTTCATATGCAAAAGATTATTGTCTAAAATAGCCATACAGTACTTGTTTGTGACTTTCTGTGCTGAAAGAAGATCAGAGTAAGTGAAATAGAAATAAGAAAGCTACAGAAAGAGTTTTGAAAACATTTCTTTCTTACACAGTAAGTTGAACAAGCAGCAAATGAGGTCACAAGGGCCATATAATTGAAAATCAGGCTACTGCTGTAAGATAAACAAGGTTAAAGTTGGAAAGCACGTAGGATACCATTATTATAATGTCATTAAGTTTGAAATGCTGATGGAATTCTGGAGAGAGGTCAGCAAACACAAAGATATTGTACTGCAAGAAATGCTGACTTGAAGGAAATGTGAAACAAGTTGAATAAAAGTGGCTGAAATTCAATAATTCATGGAAAATCAAGAGTGGAAAAGGGAGAATCTATTCTTGGTAGGTCACATTAGGGGAAAAAAAAAGGAAGAAAAAGCCATGTAAGCGTAAATAAATGCATAAAGTTAAAAGAGCAGCAAAAACAATGTGGTCAACCCAAAAGTTTAAGTCCCTGTGTGATTGAGAACTGCATGAGAGAGAAAGAAATCCCAGAACATTTAAAGGAGTCAGAGAAGCTTTAAAGATACGGAAAAAATTGGACAGAGCAAGAAGAAATTGCAATATAAACTTAAAGACATATACAGAAGAAATCTCAGTTATTCTTTGTAACAGATAAGAAGAAATCTTAGTTTCTTTAAAATCACCATAAATATAGAATAATGTTGCTGAAGTCAATACACTTACTCCAGATTTACACCAAGTATTAGGAGAATAAAGTCGGTCGTGTCCATTATGTACAACTGATTACCATTTTAATTAGGACCAGAGGGATATGAGAAATCATGTCCTGTGAAATTTTTGCTGATCAACTATCCTCTATAATTGTCACTGTTGATTTTTCTGCCTAATGGGAAGAGAAGACCAAAAAAAAGAAAGAAAACAAAAAACTTTGTAATTAAATTGTTTATTGATATTATTTTTTTTTGCCTCTTTGCTTCCATTAGTAGTATCCAGGATTTGTCTCATGGTCTATTATATTCAATATAAATAGATTTTTTTGCTGTCCCTGTATATTTTAGTCATAGGCTGAGCTGGAAGTCCTTTATGTTGGCAATCCTAGGATGTATTAAAATATATTATCTCAAGAAAAAATAAACAAGACTGTGTTTCAAACATAAATATTGAAAAAACTTAAGTAACAAGAATATGGTCTCAGACTTTAATGTCACTTATGTACCATCACTAAGCATCCGAACTAAGAATTGTGGAGATTTTTATGTAAGGCTGCACAGGAGAAAAAAAATCTTTGATTTTTAAGACTGTCACAGGACCTCATGCCAAGTGAAAGGAAAAAAATGGCAGTTGGTTTCTTAAATTAACTTTTCATCCTGCACTTGTAATTTTGCTGCCCCCTTGCATCAGAGGAATGATAGATAAATGTATCTACTCAGCCTGATTGACCCCAGGCCTTTCACTGACAATTTATATCAATATTCACTAGAAAGTTCCTGTATAAGCTAAATATATGATGACTATTGCCTGTTTCATCATCCAAAGAATTAAAAAATGGAATATGTGAACAAAATGCTACAGAAATTTTGTAGCTGGTCCTAAAACATTTGAATATATTTTTTTCTTTTGATTACAAAAAAAAAAAAAAAACCAAAAACCACAAATGAAACAACAAAACCAGTTGTTGTACCAACAGTCAAGAAAATCTCTTCTGGTTATAGTGTTGGTTGGAGTTTTGCATCCATATTTCTAGTAGCAGGAGGAAAAAGGTTATGGGTCATGTCCTTTATCAGTAAGGTTGATCCTTGCTGTGCTGTCAAGTATGTAGGTAGCATTAATCTTTATTTAGATGAAGTCAGTCGTATTTGCAGTTCCAGATGGTATCAGCTTGCCTGATGAATTTGGATGTAATAAAATGTTAGAGGTGCTCAAGAGACTACAGATATGTCACGTTGCAGAAGGAGTGACACTTCTAAGAGAGAAGTGGCAATATTTCTATTGATATTAAGCAGAGATTTAACAGAGTTTGGAAAATAGGAAACGCATCAGTGATCTAACGAGATTTGATGGCAAGGTACTATCACCTACTGCATAAAGGACTGCCAAACAAATCTGTCAGGGAGAGCCTTTTGCCAAGTCATGAGGTTCAGAAAGGACCCCCTTGTGTTCTAATCTCCTTTGCAGAGAGGAGTTTATGTGGGAGTCAAAAAGGAGGAAGGTGGAGGCAGGCTGCCATGGGAGACCACCACTGTGTAACTTGTGACAAATTCCCATGGTCCCTTGTTCTTTTATGTTAATAAGACAATGCCTGTCAACCCCTGCCCACACCCCAGTTCTAGAATCTACCATGATGTTTGTTCCCCCATTGGTCCTCCCCAGTTGTTCCCTCCTACCCAGTTCTGTTATTAGTTTTACAGTTGTCATTCCCCTTCAAGTCCTCCCCTGAGTCTTCACCCGATTGGATAAATTGTGCCCTAGTCCCGCCCATTCCTCTCCTGTTAAATACTGTATCCTCCCTATGCTAGAGGCTTCTCACGTCTGGCTCCCTTTCAGTGTTGGTTGTCTGCCTGCTTGCTCCTGTGCCTTTCCTCCTGGACCCTTCACCCCACACCACTCCTCAACCCTTCGTCTTCCCATCAATAAACCTTCCTGAAACCTGCTACATGGAGAGTCCTCCTGCTTTCTGGGCAAGATACAAATTACTCCATCTGGGCTTGGACGGGAGGTGGGCTGAGGGAGTCGCCTCTGCAGCACTGGTAGGAGACACCTCCAGTGTATGTGGGTGCCCTGACAGCACCGATCCGGGAAAGCCTAGTCAAGGTCACCCACAAGTTTAGATGCAGCTGGTTCCAGAGTTAGCCCAGACTTTGTCAATTTTTTATGTCTAAAGGATTTTACGTGCAGAACCAACCCTTTATAGCGCTTAGTTAAGATTTAAAAGTTTAGTATGCTATTAATTGCTTACTGTTAATCTGTTGCAGCAAGGAATCTCTCAACCTCAAGAGTAGCTTTAAGAGGTGTTACTCAAGGTGGGCTGACTGGTGCCATGTAAGAAAGCCCAATGAGCCCCCAGATCCACTATTTATAATATAAATTAACTGAATTATAGTGATATTTGCATATTTAATACGGAAGTCAATTTCCTCCAAACTTAAGCAGCACCACGATTTGGTGGGCACATTGCATAAATTAGCCTTTGACTATTGTGCCTCCCCAAATCCACTTTGAGTCTGGTGCAGCCATCATGACCAGCTGTGTCCATTACAACTGACACTGGTGGTCATAGCTTGAGCAGGGTTGCAGGAAATAAAGGTCAGATTGGTGTGGGGGAGACAGGGGAGAGAACAAAGACAACGGACACAATCACAAGTCATTGGGTCTTTATAAGGAATAAACTCTTAGAAAAGGGAGGATCAACAGGGGAACACACTCAGGTTATGGCATTTGTCTTCCCAAGTAACAGTTATGTGTGCCGAGGCCCAGCTTCCCAGGACACCTGCCTGGGTGTCACACTGACCAAAATTCTCTTTTTGCTAAGCTTGGCTGCACAAAGGCAGTATACTCTTGGTCAGATCAGGTCAACTGTCCCAGCCATGCCCCCTCACAGCTTTTTACCTACCCTCAGCCTACTTCCAGGTAACATGGAAGAATGAGAAATAGAAAAGGCTTTGGTGTTGTTCAAGCAATGTTCAACAATGAATAAAACATCGGCTTGCTATCAATGCTATTTTGGTCATAAATCTAAAGCACAGCATCATGTGGACTGCTATGAAAAAATGTTAACCCCATCCCAGACAGACCCAGAACAAGTTTTTCCTCTTTTCTCTTCTGATCAGTCTCAGTCAGTGTAATGGTTTCCCCTATATCACAAGCAGGATTCAGTATGTTGTGTCTTTTTCTTAGATTTAGTACATAAAGCATATTTCTTTTTTAACAAAGAATACTGTCAATTCAGGACTGAGGCTTTCATGTATTGATCTCTGAGGTTCCTCTTTATTCTCAAGGGGAAAAAATGCCCAAGCCAAATAATCTGCACTAAATCTGTCATTTACCATAGGAAGGTGCGAACACTTATTTTCTTTATTTTTCTTTTCTTTAGTCTTCTTCATGTCTTATTATAAAACTCCACAAAAAATGGCTCCACTTCGCATTGCACTTTTAATAGTCAACATTTGTTAAAAATACTTAAAGAAAAAAGGTTAATGTGAAAAATAAGAGATTATTATAGCACATCAAGACTGAATTCTTATTGATTTAGCAATATTAACTTAGCATTACAAACTCATTTATTACTGAAACATGACAGGAAAATGTAAATTCCTGATTCTCTACAATCTAAACAGTTTTCAGGCTTCTTTTTTCTTAAATTTTTTCTTAATCAACTGGACATTAGAAATATTTTATTCTGAAACCAAAAGCTATCAACTCCTAACTTTTTTATAAATCAGAAACTAATGAACTGGGCTCATGTGGAGACTCATGTAAAACTGCTCAGGTCAGAATATGTTTCTCTCTTTCTGGATTATACTGTTGCATGTTCAAGTTGTTTTTCAGATTATCAGTTTGATAATCTGTTCTTCATGTTTGAACAAGACATAGTCTTGTGCTGCTACAAATGGGTTTACAAGCATACGCGTATGGAAGGTTTTCAGTACTGTGACTTAATGTAGTCAGACTGGCTGTCTGACTTAACTTCTGTTTTGTCTGTAAAACAGAATCAGTGACAAATAATGAGATGGCCAGGTTACAAAAAAAACAAAAATCTTTGGAGTTTCATTTCATTATACACTGGAGGATTCCTGATCTCACTGTATCTGTCAGATGACAAGTGACAAAGATCTGAACAACAGCACCTGTTCACTGATTTCTTAAGATATATAACAAATTCCATAATATAGTTAAAAAAATCCAGTGCTCAGAGTTCAGTATACTCAGAGATCACACTTATAAACATGAACTACTAAAGGTACTTTGTACACTGATTTTGTGTCAGTCAAGGAAATATAATGAATACTTACATCAGGGATCTACCTGTTTTACCAATCCATAGTGCTGCAAGTATAGAACTATTTTACAGAACAGTGATATCTGACACAAGCATTTTAACTTTTCAAAGGCTAAATTGTCAGCGAATGCACCTGTTGGAAAAACGTGTATCACAGCATTACATAGTCTCTCATTTCTTTGAATGTGACATTCATAAATATCTAGAAGTGCTTAGAGACCAGAAGCAGCAGAACTAGTGACAGAAGATTGGTTAAGTAATAAACCCAAGTAAAGTAATATTCTCAGTTCTGTGCTTACTCTCAGTGAAAGTCAAGAACTCCAGGTTGGCTAAAAGTAGAAGCAGTTTAGGATAATCACGTCTCTGCTATATTTTTGTCTTTATATTTTGATTATTTAATGAACTTGTTTATTTAGCTCAGAATTGTTTTAATGTGGGTTGTAGCTGCTTTGCTAATGGCCATCAACCCTAGTAATATACAAAGCCAATGAAATCCTTAGATACAACGTCTAGAAATCACATGAATTGTTACTTCAGATTTTTAGAGGAAACATCATTAGAAGAACATTAGGCTGAATTATTTTAAAATCATTATTAATAAAAACATTATTTCTAGTCTTAAACTCCTTTGTTTTATCTATTTTCTTTATTTATTTATTTGTCATTACTTATTTGTTGATTTCCCTTCTCTATATTACATTTTATCCGTAGTTTATTTTCTTCTTTTGCCATCTGTTTTTTTTTTTTTGTTGTTTCTTTAAAAAGTATTTTATCACCCTGGAAACTCAAACATTATAAAGTCTTGGCCAGCTATAATACAATTTTCAACATATTTTGTGCCAATTGCTCTCAACTTACATAAAGAACACCAATTAACAGAGAAGTCTATGCTGCTTGTCCCTTTCTTTTAAGGGTAGAAATACAATGACCCTTAGCAAGAAAATTATGATTATGAGCATATGGTGAAAAAATTTAATGTCTTACTTATTTCAAAGTCTTTCTTATTACAGCTATTAGTAGATCCTGCTGGATGATCAAGCAATAAATCATTTGACCATGTAGAATTCATCGTCCTGTAATTGATCTTTTTCATGTGTTTTCAGATAGAACTACGTAATACTTTCTAACTAAAGGTAAATGAGTAGATAAATTACTAATGTCCTTGAGGGAGCACAGCTGGAGAAAATTGCATTCAGGCAATATAACTTACTTTCCCATCTTTCCCCTTTTCCTTTGTATTGCTTAGAAGAGTAAAGGAAAAAGAAACGCACTTAGGGGAATGAAAATTATGGGGAATTGCTATGGGTTAGACTATTTTATATTTCCATCTACTTGAGACTGGGAAAAAAATCCACCTTTAATTTTGTATTAATATTTTTCTATTTTACATATATTTCTATTTTATAAAAATGACAATAAAGTGCATTAAACAATTATACCTCAGAGGACAATAAGATCCAAATTTAGCTTTTGTTTATTTCATTGATTTGGGTACATGAATATTTCTAGCAAAAAAATTGCCCCCCTGGACTTCAGTATACAGCACAATAATCAATAGCAGTTTCTTACTTTTCTGCATATTTAGATTTTATATATGCAGAGTGTTATATGAATACTAAATGCTGCAAAAAAAAAATGGTTTGGCACAATATCATGGAGGAGGATTCTTTTTATTCTATCTGAAACAACTGATATATTTGTAACCTGAGAACTGGAAGAATAATTCTTCAAAATATTATTTGTGGAGATTCTGATGTACTCTGGAAGCTCTTTACCCACCCAAGTTGTGAATGAACTGCAGAAACAATAAAAATGTGGAACAGGCTGAAGGGAGTTCCTGCTCATGTATATGTAAATAAATGCACATAGCCTGAGAAACAGAACAAACAACAATCAAAGCCTGACTACTTCAGAGCTTTTCAGGGAATATGGGTAGGAAATACAAGTAGAGAAGTTTCTTTTAGGTGAAAGAGCAATTCAAACGAAGTAAGCTGCCTTGTAGGGTATATGAGAAGCAGGTGAGAGCTTGTGAACCAGTATCAGACAAGATGCCAGGGAAGGAACTCAGGAAAACTGAGCTGTAAAAGTCACAGCTGTGAGGTGCAGCTCCCGGATACTGTTAAATATCAAACTTGATATGTCTGAATCTGAGTATAATGACAGGAAGTATAATGACGCATTGCCCTTTATCTACCAAACAAATGAAACATCCTATCAAATCAAGCAAGCACTGAAATAGAAGGGTTTCTGTTTTCTTATTACACACTTAGTTCCCAGATCAGGCCCCAGTTTCATTAGGACTGGGTTCAGCTCACTACAATTAGAGACAATTCTGACCTCAACAGCACCAGCTGCCTGGTACTAGAGAACAAGTGAGAACCCACCTGAACCTACCCACCTTCTTACTCCTTTTTTCTGCTTTATTTCGAGTGTAAGAAAATTGTTCTCAGCTGAAGTCCTTACTGAAGTTAAGCAGAACATCATTCTGTGGTATTCTGTACACATGTGTTTTCCATTTCCTGCTTCTGAGGCCACACATTTTATTCATTACGTGCCTTCCCTTCTGCAAACAGTTCAGGTTTAGTGTTGTCCAACTCTGATTCTGAAAAAATTGCTTTACTTGATAGAAAAGCAGCAATAGATCCAGAATTCACTCTTGTTTGTCCCAGTGGTTTCCAGTTCTCCAACAATTACATCTTTATTTTTTCCCCAGGAGATGAAAAAATTCTGAAAATGTACAGTAAAACCAAAATAATATGAGGAATATGTGATCATAGACATGAGATATGACGTAGTGAGGTATACACACTGCCTCTTACTAAGCTTCTATTCCTATATCCATCAGTTACTATTAAAATTCCCTGACAGAAAAGTAATCTATTTAAAATGCAATTTTTAAAGCATTTTTTGAAGCAGATATTCCAGCTGGTGTAAATCAAAGTACCTCTTATTTAAACGGAGGTTCCAGATATATATTTGTAAAGTTGACTCCTCTGGATAAGTCACTACATTTGAAAATATAGAGTAGCCTGTGATTTTACTTAAACAAAAAATATATGCAAGAACCATATTTCAGTAGCAGGCTTGAACTCTTCAGAATACAGCAAAACAGAAAGCAAAATGAGAAGACTATTCAAATGCTTATAGATGCTTAACTGAGGCTATTAGTTATCAGATGGTATCATGGTCTATCTGCTTTTATTTTTAATTTCCACAATGTTATCCTTGCTAATATTGTACATCAGTGAATATGACATGATTTCATTTTCAAAACAGTTAAAATGGAGTCAATTATCTTAAAGGTCTTTTCCAAGCAAAAGGATTCTGTGATTGACTATCCTTAAATTATAGATATGTATCGAAATCATAGTAGTATGCTAAATTAAAAATAAGTTTTGTCCTACAGAACATAGATTTTAAACTACAGTTTACACTTATCATTTTTAAATTTGAAATTTAATTTTTATAACACTGTCACTTTGCTCAAGAAAGCCAAGGGCTGTATCTTTTTATTTCTTTATATTTAGTTCTCACATATTGTTAGCTTTCACCTATAGAAGGTCATAAATTCACCTAATGTATTGCTTATTCATTAAATACCTGCCAATAGTTCAATCTGGAATCAAATAACCATTAGAGAATTTTTTGCTCTTCTCAAAGTATGCTGAATCAGTCAATTTATTAAGAAATATTTCAAATTACATTAAAATATTTGCAGTTTTATTGAAAATCATTTTTACGCATGGTTATTTTGTTTCATTTGTGGGGTTTTTTTTCTTTCATAAAACCTGCTAATAATATATATTTGTGAGGAAATTTGTACATTTCAACTTAGGCAGATATTTGCATACAAATCTGTGTCAGAATCAGACAAATCCTATGTACTGAATATCTGACTTTTGTCATTGACACAGTATTCTGTCAGTTTTAAAAGGCTTTGGTAATTTTTATAAATTTGATGACCACATCTATGCATTTCCCTCCAAAAAAAACCAAAACCAACCAACCAAACCAAACCACACCAAACAAAACCAAGAAACCACAACTGCATTATTTTTCTCATTTATTTAACAGAATGTTTTCAAGAATCTGGAAGTTCTGAGGATAACGGGAGTGGTTTCCAGCAAGAAGGTTGAGAAGTCTATCTAATTTATGCTATGTCTAAATAGCAGTCATCAAGGGAAATACATATTTTTCACTTCAGATGTGAGAAGTACTATGTCCACTGACTCAAAGCTGTATATAAACTTATTGTCTGCTGAAATACCTAGTTACAGATTCAGCTCTTGTCTTGGTATTGTCCATGTGTCTGAATTACTCCAACACATATGACATCTGAAGACCACTTGAAAAATTCATGGAGTGATCATTTTGCTACTTGCTTGTTAGAACAATGACTTATGACACAGTCACCATTATTTGCTGTCATTTGCCTCTTCATTCTAATGTGAAGTCAGTGCTACCCTTAATATAGAAACTCATTAAAAGTTCTGGATGTTTCTTGTAATTTCAAAACAGCTGTAATCAGCTAAAAGTCACAAAAATCATCAACATCCTTCAACTATTTTGCTGTATTTCTGCTTCTTGTTCCAAGTCATGATTCAGTTGCAGTTAAATCACTTGTCAACATTTGGAATTTTGGCAAAGAAATATCACTTAAATGCTTTCAGGCTTCATTGTGCTCTGTCATTAAAAAATATGGAATTCAGATATTAGATCACAGAGTCAGCTCACATTAACAGCATATATTTCAAAATAGCTAACAAATAAAAAGTTACTATATATAGCCATAACAAACAAACAAAAAACACCAACAGAAAAAGTATTGAAATCACTATTTATATGGTCCCAAAACGGAGAGAAAAATATGGCAGTAAAAAAGTAAACCCAAAATATGCATATTTTTCTTTAATTTTTCAAATTTCGAAATTCTAGAACCTAGATCACAACATTTGGGGTTTTTGTGGGTTTTTTTTTGTTGTTTTTTTTTTTTGTTTTTTTTTTGTTTTTTTGTTTTTTTTGTAAATCACTATGATTTATTTATAAACCATATGAATGGTTAATTATTTTAATGACATTTTTCTTTTTCACTATCAAATATTATTAATATTCTTCATTGTCCTCTTATTAAATGGTAGATTTTATTGTCTTTCAGACTTCAGATTTCCAAAACCAGGACTTTAATTCAGCTTTGACTTTTACTTTGCAAAGTCACAAATAGCAAGTGAATCATGACATTAATTTGTTGCATACTCCTTTCAGAGCCGCCAATTCTCACTGCAATGAAAAGGAAAAAGAATTAGGTTATGTGTTGTTACTCTTGTGAGTGGCATTGTATTTGGTAAAATAAAAACTATTCCATCCTTAGAGGCTTATCCTGGAAAGTGGCCAGGGAAAATCTTTCCATCAGAGGTTACCTGGTCAATTCTTTTGTATCTACATGAGGGACACCCTTGTTGCACTTTTCCCTTGCTGGAAATACATTATGTATTACGAGTTGTTATTGCTAAGACACTCATTTTAGCCACCCCTTTATGTTTTTCCAGTTGTTCATTTCATGTCTTGGAGTAAAGTGGAATCTGTCATAGAGTGTCTTATATGTCCCTATGTATTCTTGATCTCACTCTGTCTTCCTGATTCACCCAAGATATGACAGCAAGAAAATAAAGTATTAAGTTAGAAGTGGTCAATAAATGCCTGAGGAAGGGGAGCTCCTTTTAGTTGTATCACAAGAGTGTAAACAAAAATATGTAATGTTACATTCCTTAAATAAGCATAATGCTAAAAATAAATGATAATTGCAATAAACGATTGCAAGGTGTGCAAACCACCACAAACTTTATTTTTACTCAAAAATTTTATGAAAAACTGAGCAATTTAATGTGTTTCTGCATCAGTAGGAAAACTTTAGTATTAAAAACAAAACTAAAGGAGTTTAGTAAGAGATATTTCATTAAACACAATGGAAGAGATAGCTCCAGAAATGCATTGCACAAATCTAAGGATGCTCCCACTTGGTATGTTTTTTTGTAGGACACCTATGTAACTGACCACGCAGGATGGGAACATGAATGTGTAGACATACATAAGAAAAACATCTTATTCATTATATTACTATGAGGTCCCAGGCATGTACCTCTGATTCTTCCAAATCCTGTGGTCTGTCAGTTTCAGATCTCAAAAGATTCTTTTGCAGACTCAGATTCTGAGCTACTATTCAGTAAAAGAGGAGAAGAGCTAAGGAAAACACAATTCACAAGTTAATATTTGGTCATATATATGAAGGTAAATGGTATTTTATTAAGAGAACACAGACACAGCTTCTCTATCAAGGATTTTTGTAAATAACTTTTAAAATCTTTTTATTGCAATGACAAAGAATGGCAAAATTGGTTAATCAGAATAGCTAATGAGTCCAATGAACAACACATTCTTAGTGAAATCTGTGTGAAAATGTGTCATGTAAAGAAGCACTTGTAAAAACCCAGTAAAATATTTTTAAATATTAGAGATATTCATAGAACAATACATGATGAACACTTGATAGTTACAATGTCAACTCAGATACAAAAAAAGTACATTGAAAAAGGTAGTAAGTTGGTAAAGAAATCATATGGGCTACCTACTTTTATCACAAAGCATCATGATAATTGATTTCATGGGTGAATTCACCACTTCATGGGTGAAGTTCTTCCAGCATTAAAATTACAGAACTAAAAAAGCCCTGTAAACTTTTCAGAGTATCAAAGAGTTGCTGAAAATGAGAGTGGAAAGGATCTCTGAAGATTGTGTTGTCCAACTACCCTTTTGAAGCAGAGCTGGCTAAAGTAGGTTGTCCAGGGCTGTTTCCAGTTGTGTTTTGAGTACTCCAAGAACAGAAACCTCACAGACCCTCTGAGCAGCCTGTTTCAAGCACTCTCACAATAAAAAAAATTTTCTTGTGCTCAAGTGGAATTTTCTATATTTTTGTATGCGCTCATATAAGAAAGTTATTAAGCTATTAGAGAGCGTCCAAAGGAGGGCTATGTAGATGGTGAAGGGCCTTGAGGGGAAGCTGTATGAAGAGCGAATGAGGTCACTTGATCTTTTTAGTCTGGAGAGGAGGAGGCTCAGTGGAGACTTCATTGAAGTCTACAAATTCCCCGTGAAGGAAAGAGGAGGGGCAGGCAGTGATCTCTTCTCTGTGGTGAGCAGAGACAGGACCTGAGGGAATAGCCTGAAGTTGTGTCACGGAAGGTTAAGGTTGGATATTAGAAAAGCATTCTTCTCCCAGAGAGTGGTTGGGCACTGGGTTGATACAGGGGAGTGGACACAGCAGCAAGTGCCTGAGTTCAAGCAGCGTTTGGACAATGCTCTCAGGCACACGGTGTGACTGTTGGGGATGGTGCTATGCAGGCCTGGCAGCTGGACTCAGTGATCCTTGTGAGTCCCTGCCAACTTGGAATATTCTCGGATTCTGTAATTCTGAGGTTCTGAGTAGTTTATCACTTTGAAAAAGTCAATCATGGATTCCAAAACTAAAAGACTATTAACTTCACTTCTTGATTGCTCCTGCAGTAATTGTAATATTGTCTTAGTAATTTTTATGTGATTATTCTGAATGAGTACTCGTAAAAGACATGTCAGTCTAACTTCAAGCTTAATATCAAGCTTAATCTTCAAGCTTAATCAACATTTATCATTATAAGACAGATTTCTATTGATCATAACTTTGGAAATATTTGGCATTTGAGAAAAATTAATCTATCATCAATGTACATTTTAATAATTTCTTGCAAATAGCAATAAAAAAGGCTATTTTCTAGAGCAAAGGGAAAAAATACAGAATCTTCCGAATAGGGAATTTTTTTTTTATATTTTCTCTATGTAAAGCTCTAGTTTTGGACTGTTTCTAATTTAACTTCTGTACAGTGTCCTTCCAATAAAATCACCTTTGCTGTCCTTCTGAAAATATACACAAATTAGTAAAAGTGATTCTTTGGAAAGTTTTAATGAATATATCACCTCAGGAGAGATTTCCTAGATGTCAAAAATTATTACCTCTGAGTGTTATCCCACTGAATTTTTCAAGGCTTTTATTTCAGAACAAAGTGTGAAAATATCTTACTCAAAGAACCACTGAAGCAGGTTCTTCTGGGAAGTAATAAAAGTAATTGCATAAATATGCATCTAATGAATATACACATACTGGAAATTAACGTTCTGATTTTTAAGACATTTATGCATGACCTTAAAATATCCTTTGTAGTATAAATTATCAATGTGCATGTCTAGAACAACTCAATAGAAAATCTGTCCCTGGCTGATAACCTGCCTTCTCAGTCACTTTATTTGGTTTCAAAATAGAGTCAGGCTATTTTTTTCAACTTACCTAACAGACTTTAAGACTTTTGTGTTTTGATCCATTCAGATGACCAACTGCTGACGATTGCAATTTATGTTCTGTTCAGCTGTGAAGGAGTATGATGCTGAACATTGCTAAATTCACTAAAATTTTCATTTCTGGTTGCATACACTTTATTTAGCCCAGCTGAATTCTTACTTTAGAATTTCCTTTAAATTGAGAAAACAAAAACTTTGTAATTTGAGCCCTCCATATCTAATCTATTTAAATTCTGCAAGAAAGTGATTCTGTATCAGATGAATCTTTATTTTGAAAAAAAGGTATATGTAAAGAGGAAAACACTACAACATCTGGTGAACTTTGTAACAGCTCCTCTAATTTAGATGTTGAAAAGAAATAAATTTAGGTGTGGACTACTCTTTGATGATTGTTGTTAGCTTAAAAGTATTTAGTGCTGTATACAAGCACTATACTGCACTGTGAATTGTGATCTTGCTTTAACTGTAAGAGAGAGAAAGGAGGGAGGAAAGGAAAAAAGAGAGTAAATGAGGCACAAAAGGAAGGAATGAGGGATGCAGTAAAAAGGGGAAGGAAAGAGGAAAAAAAGGGAAGAAGAAAGAACAAGAGATACTATAGCCTCACTATCAAAGATTTTATGACACTTCCATTATTTACACTAATGCTGCATCTGATAATTTAAAAAATAGCACATTTATGATCTTTCATCTTTACATACTAAGCAAAATACTTTCATTATGAGTCAAGGACTGCTTGTTGCAGAGTATTAGACGTCAGACAAAGCACAAATGGAATGTTTCAAGCATGTAGGCATCACATGTTGCAAAATAGCTGTTAAAAACTTTGGGAAAAAATTATATTAAATTCTCATATTTCTAGTTATTTCTAAGATTATAGGGACAGAAAAAAAGGAGCAAACATGTTACTAAATACCTGACAAACTCAGTCCTCCTAAAGTTGCAGCTGAACTCTGTTCCTTAAATATCACAAGAAGAGACATTGACATATTTACATATTTGCGTTGTTTAGTTGGTGCTTTTGTTTGGTGGTTTTTTTTTTTTTTTTTCTTTTTTTTTGGAAGAAGTTTTAAATAGTTTGAAATATTTTAGTTATCTTTACTTCCAATATTTAATGGAGATTTTCTCAGTAGGCCACAGTCTTAAATGCATACAGAATTGCAAGGTATGATAGATTGAGATTTATTCAATGCTTTTGCTTAGCTTAAGTTTTTGGTTACTCAAGTAACCAAAATCAATGGTAATACCTTTTTTTTATAGGAGTGGGACTTTGGGTTTGAAGTGTTGTGGCATAAGGATTCTTTTTGTTTGTTTGTTTTGTTCTAAACCAGAGCCAACTGTAAGTCATAAATAACCACAAATAGACATTGAAAAGCATTTTTTAGAAGAGAACCTTAAATAAATGTATGTCAGAAATAAAAAACAACCAGTGTCTTTTATTAATCCACTTTTCTAGCATGTGTCTAGAGCACTCAGCACGGAAGGTAGAGATAAATTACTTAAGGGCTTTTGATTAAGGAGTGCTGATAAGGACATTAGAAAGCTGTAAATCCCCTAAGCTCATCTTATTTGCTTGCATAGCTGAGAAGCTCTGGTGAATGTGGTTTTGTAAATATATGTCTCTGAATTACACCAAGGATCCTTTACTTAGGTTCCAGATATTTAATCTTTCTGAATTTTCATTTTGGCCCTGGAGCTCTTCCAAATCTAATGATAAAATCTGTATTGTCTTATTGTTTTTATTTTCCACCTTTTTTAAAAATATGTAATAAATAAAATATTCTTTGGTTAATTTTCCTGAGTCAGAAGAAAGTACACATATCTATTTATTTTCAGCTTTTGAATGAAATTTTACAGAAGGGAAAATAGTTCTCCATGTATCTTCAAGGGCAATTCTACGTCCTCTTGAAATCAACAACCTTTTTCCTTACAAGAATAGCTTTGTCTGATTAGACCATTGACTTCCAAAGGTGCTCTAGGTATAACTTTACTTGAGTATGGAATTGTCACTGAATTCTATATTGTAAAGTCAAATGACACAATGCTGTGTGTGTGGGACAGAGTGAATATCTACAAATTTTTTTTTTTAAATGTAGCCTAAAGGGTTTGTGTTTTAAGAGGCAGAAAATGAAACATTAGAAAAAAGCCCCACTGAGTTGCAGGGACAACTAACATTTTTATCTTTTGTTTTCATTGTTCACCATAGCCCATTGATTGTGTTTACTCAAAGGTTAATAAAGTTTGTGACTTCAGGCTGCCTATAGCCTCATGCAGGCAACATTAATCAGATCCACAAGCTTGACAAAACCCTGAGATTTTTATAGTAACAAGACTATCCCAAAAGTTAATTTTATGATCTCTCAATATGTTACATAGCATGTATACATACCTGCAGTAGCTTCTCTGTCTTTTAAAAGGAGGTGGCTTTCAGAGGTACTATGTTCTGCCCTTAATGCTAAATATATATCTTAACATTTTTTTCTTCTCTCTTGGTAGTCTAATTACTGCTAAGGGTAATCTCTGTGACAAAAATTGTTTTAATAAATCAAAGAAAAAGTATTTACATCTGCACAGGTGTTGATTAAAAGCTAGTGAGTAAAAGTCAAATATACTGTCTCTAGCAATTGACTAATTTAGAAATCTATAAATACTAAAACTGTAAGTTAAATAAAATGAAAGAATAGAAAGCATCACTGCTGTGTTTACATTCAGAGGTTTAGTCAAAGAGTCTGCTTTCTTAAAATTCTTAAACTTTTGGAGCTCAGATAAATAAGCTCCAGTGTCTGAAGCAGTCTTTCTTGGGTGAGTAAAGTTCAGATGTCATCCCTGAAACCAACCCTTAATGGAGTAGCTGATGGTAAACTTTCTCAGCATTATTTTCTGTAGTTTTGTATTATCTTTTTTCAAAGATCCTCATGAGTTCAACCACAGGGTCATAAATTAATAGATTTCAATCTAGAAGAAATTCTCAGTCTTCTAGTCTAACCTCTATATGAAAGGCCTTGGCATTTCAAGTCACTTGGCCTTGCTCTAGAAGTTACTGACTGAGAAACAGTCTGTGTTATACAAATCATCATAATATCTCTTGTTTTTTTCTTTTGTCTTAAAATACTTCTAAAAGTCATGGAACATTGCTGTTGTTAGAAGTCAGTATTGTTATAATTACCGTTATGTTTCTTAGCTATATTGTGGGGCAAATGGGTCAATTGTGGTCTATAATAGTAGGATCACTAAAAGAATATGACAAAAAGATGGCCTAGGATGAAAATAGTCAGATATGTTATTTTCTTTTCAAATTTTTGATAATTTTGTGATGATTGAAAATAACAATGTGCATGATATTCATAATGTTTCTACAGCCACAGGTAGGGATCCTTTTCAGTATATCCCCATAAAGGAAACCCAATTTTCTTTGTTATCATAGGACCAGAACACTAGCAGGTGTTCAGTGGTGCTGCTCTGGGACTAAGGAAAGGTTAATTAGCTGTTTGCTATTTTTATATTAATGAAGGCCATGTTGTAAGTCACATCAAGTCCAGATGAAGTTGCACTTAGTGGTTTGTTATTTCTGGACATTAATTTTATCAGTGTCATGATTTTTTTGTCAATACTAATTTTCTCTCTATTCTTTAGTTTGTTTCACACTTTTTCTTACATAGAAATATGCATTAAAACTGCTTCTTAAAACTTGATTCAAAGAATATAAGCTAGCGGAGGTCAAACAGACATGAATTTTATTTCAGAAGTGTCACATATACCCATATGTGCTTATTGTACAGAGAAGAGCTTATTTTCTCTGTGTCTTCTGATGCATTTCAATATTCCAACAAAACGTATCCTAATCTCCAGGAAAAAAAAATAGTCCATTGTTATTTTTCCTTCTGTTCAGTAAGAACGTTGTATTCAGCTCAGGAGTAATAAACACCTTTTTCATTGGTATATTAATAGAAAGGCAAGCAAGGTATGCAACGTGAAAAGCTCTGTGCTGAAGCCTACAATACACTTCTCAGGGTATCAGGTACACTTCTCAGGTATTTAGGATATCAGTATATCATTATATTGGAAATATATACAGGTATTTACAGGGGAATGGTTCGTAACATTGTGGAATTTTAATTATATATATATATTAAGGTCCAGCCATGGAAAATATACTATTTTTCATATATGAAAAATGAAAATGTCATCTATGTCTGCTTAGAAGTATTTATCAGGGCTACAATGCCATTAAGACACAACTCCTCACTTATTGACACTTTAGTCTTGCCATTGATCAGGACTATGACTAAGAAAAGATCTAAATTTAAAGCAAAATTAATGGGTTAAAATTAGGTAATTTTTAAGTATATTTGAAATTCTTCTTTTCCCTGTCCCTCTTCAGTGCCATCTGCACAGCTTACACAAAGATATCGTCACATTGCGCTGATCGAAGTATTCTTTAACCTTTTTTCTCATGTTAGACAACAGTTAAAAAGTACTCATACTACATTCTAATTATCTTGTCCATTGAATATTTTTCTTTTCTACAAAAGGTAAGCATTTTCTTAAAAAATATATTTGTTGCAATATCTCTTCCTCTCAGAATCTGTTTGATAAATCCTTTTTGTCTTCAGAATATTAGCACATTTTCTTATGTTTCTACGATTGTTTGGTCAAAGATACAGAAAAATAACAGATACTAAAAATTTCAGGAACAAGCAAATCTTGTGTCTAACAACCTAAATGTTATCTAACACAACATGTTTCTATGAGAAAATATTAGCCAACCAAAATATTTTTTACATACTTCAACCATTTTATTATACTCCATTCTGTTTTGAGATAGAATTATGTTTCCATGTTTGCTTGTATGTGCACTTGTGTTTTCAAAATCCAGGGTTATTTCAGTGAAACTAAATATTTCATTGCAAACACTTTGAGCTTCAACTTAGAAATATGATTTTTTGCTTAAAATCCAACTGTTCTTCTTGAAATATAAATCATATAAATTAAAGAAAAAATAAAAGAACCACGTAAGAATCTGAAATATTTAAACATTTAGAAATCAGGAGTAAAGAAGACTTATGGCTACAATTGAAAATATAGTTAAACAAATGAATATGAGATCTAAAATCAAAATGAAATATTTAAATGTACTTAGCAAGAATTTTTTTCCCTAAAGCATTTCTAACAAATATGGAAAGCAGTCAATCTTAGGAAGAGGGGATAAGATGGATTTTTTTAACTTTGCAATTGATTTATGAATTAATAAAAACCTGATCTTTAGAACAAAATAAGTTTTCCCTTATCATTCTGTTTGCATTGTATGTCTGAGAGGATTCAGAAGAGAAATAGACATTTAACTTAAGATTCAGACATTCACATAATCTATTACTTTATCTACCAAAAAAAACGGCATCAGAAATGTCATCCCCCACATAAGAGCTGCTGTTTGATGGTTGAATTAATATGAGAGTATCAAGCCATGTTTTTATATTTTTTCAGTGGAAAATACTTCATTCTCTCTGGGTGGAGAAGAAAAAGTAGCAAATAATGAGAATAATTTAAATGGTGATTTCAATAGATACAAAAAGTCTTTTTCTTATTTTGTTTAGCATTATTAAAAAACTCCAACCCCATTTTTGCATCTTTTACCTACATTAGCAATAATAAAAGTACATTTATTTTTAGAACTAAAGTATCAGAAATATACATATGATAATTTTTTTAATTAAAATCAAAATAGTAACTTTATTGAACAGAGCTAGTCATGCATGAAAGGACAGTTTGGAATGTAAGAAGTGTTATAAACCAAATTGCTTTTCACATCGATGCTACTATTAAAGGCCTTTGTAGAAATGTCACTTAATTATACAATCTTTTCAATTTCATACATCCAAATATTTTTAACAAAATTAGACTTCTACTTTGAAATAAAGTAAGTGAAAGAATCCCCACAAGTCTCTTTTGATCTTCAGTGCCTCAAATAGTAGGCCTTTTGGACACAAATAATGACTCAAGTAAGGCTAACATTTCAGGCTGATTTATTTGGCATCAGAGGTTGTCCCTAATACCAAGAGTTAAATAATTCAAATTAATTGCTAATGAAGGAACACATGGGATGATATTACCAAAATTTGCTTTAGTTTCTCAATTTTACAAGCAGAAAGAATGTTAAATCTCTGTAAACATGTGTAACATGCTTACTTTGACTTGTAAATTGTCCATTTACAAGTATACCAATTTTAGTCCTTTTTACAAAGCTATCTTTTATAAAAGAGAAGGTAATTAAGATAAGAAATTCATTCCTATCTTTTGATGCTCAGTCTGCATAGTTCATGTTGTGTTTTTTCCTATTTATTCTTCCTGATACCAATATGACTTGCTGGTTGCATTACAGCTGGACTGCAGATTTGTTTATTTTACCACAGTTGCTTTATAAAGCTGGCACATCATACTTTACATGCAGGGATAATAGTATCTATGATCTGTGCTTACTGATTTTTAAAAAAATTAATTCCCAAATGTCTTATCAAAGATATTCTATTAAGAAGCAAGTTATGCTACAATGGCATGACATAAGAGTTTTGATTTAATTACCCTGCTTCTTAAAAGACTTAATTTAATTTAGTGATACTAAATAATTTAGGGGATTAATATTAGCTTTACATTCTACATTTTTGAATTTAAATGTGTCTCATCTCACAGAAAGATGGAAATTAATGTTTGAATGATCTATCTGAAATAAAAATTGTAATGTTTAGCAAAGATAGAGATACATCTCCCTGTGGCAATTAAATGTTTCAGAATTTTTAAATTGTTTTTTTTCTTACCACACATATTACCTAAGAACTCATACACATTACTGGTGAAGAATTGACATATACTGTATCAAAAAAAAGCATTTGAACCCTAGGCGTAAAACTTGCATGCAGAGGTCAAGAAGAAAATTTGTTTAGAGTGATAACAGCATGAGACTTAAGAGGAAGCCATCTACAGTGTCTTATCTCAGTGTTCCCACCATTCTTAGGTCTGTAGAAATGGCGTCTTCAATGATCCATCAACACCAGCTCTATTCAGTTTATCAATAAGGGCAAATTTGGAGAGAGAATAGGTTTTTAATCTTATTTATATTACCTATTCTTAGTCCCTTAAATTATTAGTCCAACAGGACTCTATAAGAGGTCTGTAGAAGAAAATTATTTAAAGATGGGGATTTTAATTTTGAAGCATAATATCCTCATAACATACAGTGTTATAGTTCAGAAATACTATGATGTCATCATTTACTGAAGCAGAAATAATTAATACCATCCAGAAACAGATAGGACCATGGCCAAAATGTTATTTGTAAGATCTTGCATGTTATGTACTCATATGCTTACAAAACCCTGAAAAGCCTATGCCTTGTGAGACAGTAAAGAAATTGAACTTTTAATGGTATTCTCAGCTGCATAGTACTCTTAAAATATCAGCTTAATTATATGTCTAGAGTACCAACTTTGACATAGAGTTTTCAAAAAAAAAAGAAAAAAAAAGCAGAAACAAAAAAAGCAAACATAAGAAAACCTTTGTAAATTTTAGATTTGTAAATTTTAACAATATATAATCCTTAAAAGAAATAAGTCTTCCTACTGGAAAGACTTATCTCAAGCTCAGAAGCTTTTTGAAGATGTACAACCAGACCTTTCTCCATTTAAAGGCTATTAATGTGTCGGTTGTGAAATCTATTCACTATTGAAAATGTCAGTGCATCATTTCACTACTCAGAAGTAAAAGCTCTTTGTAAGGCTTTCCTATTATACTGAGTATTATTCATTCCAAATAACAGGGGAAGTGGGCATTAAATTGTATTATCCAGTTCAAAGTAATTGTTACAGAGGAAATAAAAAGCCACAGGAACATAGGAATTGCAATAATGGATCAGACCAGTAGTTTATCTAGCCAAATATCGTAACTTTGACAGAGGCTAAGATAGGAAAAAGATACTTTTTAGCAGATGATTATTGAACAGTGCTGCCCACAGGAGAATTTTAATACCTTTTTCGTTCAAGTCTGGCATACACTTAAAGTTATTTATTACAATAAAATAAAAGAAATACCAAACCTCTTTCCCTTTAGTTATCAAAAGAAATGTAAGGGGATTTTTAATAGCTTTTATATATATAGTCCTCATTACTGTTTCATATGGATATTATTTTAGTATGCAGAGATTACTGTCTGGATTATGATCACATTTCAGGATACATTTCTCCATATTTTATGGTCTAATTTTTAATTTCCATCTTCTTTTTGCAATACTTTACAATCTATCACTGCTAAGCAGATTTTAGGTGTATTGTCAGATGCTTCATGGTGTTATTTAAATCAGAACATATTATTCTTCCTTTGGATTTTCTAAGGTTTCAATACTAAATGGGAATGTGATTTGAGTCAGTATTTTCTGGAAAAATACTAAATTTTCCTTCTCACTGAATACAGGACACAAAAGCATAAAGGTTTATTCTTGTACATTGCATAGAGAAAAGAAATATCCAAGCTAGGTTAAGGACTAAGGAGTTGGGAAAGGATTTTTAGGGAAGGAAATGAAATGGTTTATATGTAGATATGTGAAAAGGCTGTTACACAGAACAACTGGTGTATTCAAAGCACAGCTGGGGACCTAGAAACTGGAGGCATCTTGAGATAGTATCAATAAGTGTGAAAGCATGGATGTGTAATGGTAACTTATCACCTAAAAAGGTGAAAAGTAGTCTGGCAAAAGTTGAAAATATCCTCAGAAAGCCAGAATTGCTGTCACTTGCTGTTCTAACTGTAAGGATAGGAAAGTAATCTGGAAAAATAAAAATTGGTTTAAAAACAAAAACAAAAAAAAATCATAATCTATTAAAAAATATAAAATAACAGTAGCAATTGGCTGCTGTCCTATAACCCCTTGTCTCGATAATATATATTTTTTAATCCAAAATGGAGCCTTTAGCTGAGATCTCCCTGTTCTCCCTATGCTTCCTAATTCTAGTTATGCTCTTGGAACAGTGAGGAAATCCTGTCCAGCGCAGAGCACAAGAAGGAATAATGTGGTTTAAAACCACCTTGTACCACATCTATAAGAATGTGTACAAAGTACAAAATTGCAACAATTTTCATTTACTCGAAGTTTGATGCAGAACAGATTTTATGCAGAAATTTGAACACCCCTATCTATCTTAGTTTTGTAGTCATGTCAATATTCAGAAAATTAAATTATGTGAGATAGTGCCTCAGTGACAGTGAAAAAGAGAAAAAGACAATTTGAAATTGGTCTTTATGACTAATTCTATTTCACAAGACTTTCTTAATGTGTTCATGCTGATGCATAGACACTTCTCCAGAAAATGCTTTTCTTTTATATGTCCATTAATAAAATTTCCTGACAGCTGAACTTCAAGATGCAGATAAAGTCAGATAAATGTTCAGTTGTTTTTTTTTTTTTTAAGAAAAGACACCTAAATGTGAGGCTTGGTATACAAGAAAACAGTATACTTCTGTCTTCTTTACAGAGGGATACATTTATATTATATGAATAGTGTATAAACTGTCTAGGAAAAAGGGCAAAATTATATAATGTCTGAAAAATAGCATTTTAGTAATTTATAATAGACCTACAAATATTTCAACTTGCCAGATCAATCAGTGCTCCCAAAAATACATTCTGTAAAAATGGTTGATTTTTTACACTTTGCTTTTCCTACATTTATTTTCCTTCTAGCAATCAATATCTCACATACACTTTCCATATCTACTTTTTATATTTTAAAGTGTTAATTGTGTTAATTTGGGTCTTAGAATTAAAGAGAAGAATTGAATGCTTTGACATAACAAGATGAGATGGACTGTGGAAGGGAGGAGACTGCAGTTATACTTCTTTCATACATTTGACAGTAAAAGTGAATACAGTGTGTTAGACCCCTAAAGGTCTCAAAATTAGAATAATCATCATAAATTTCCTGGAAGAAACCCAGCTTTTCAATGTATTCCTAGAATTAAGGTCATTTAGAATGGGATCTAGAGAAGTTTTGTCCTCGCATCACAAAGAGTTAACACTTGTTTCTCAGCTCTTACAAGAGTTTGCCTTCATTTGGGCAGCCAAGACTTTTTTTTTAAACCTGACTTTGGGTGGGCAAAATGACAAGGAAATAAGGACTAAACTTTTGGATAGAAAATCTAGATGTTTCTTTTCTGGCTTTTTCTCCTCTAGTTTGTTCGGTAATGCTTTTGACTGTAATGTGCCAAACATTCCACAAAATGATGGGGATCAGAGGCATAGTTGTGACAAAAAATGACCAAAATCACATGAGGATCTTTCGTTAATTTTCAGAATTAGACTATCTTAAACACAGGGTGAAAATCCATGAATGCATGATTTCTATCTGTGGTCATTTACATAAAAAACTGGAAAAATAAAGGTAGTTTGTAGTGCATTTGAGTTTGTTTCAGAAAAATTGTAACAAGCAGGCTAAGTGTAACAATAATTACCCTTGAATGATCACTAGCTCTCCAGAAAATTAGGTTGTGTATGCAAGAGTAAACGTACATCAGTTTCAATAAAAAATGCGTGGTCAAAATGTATTGCACCAAATATCTTTAAATATGCAAAGGATAATCTTAGCAAAAATTAAATGGAAGCAGATTCCAGAAGACTAAGCAATAACAAGGAAATTGGGGCATTCGGTTTCAGACTATATTTCACTTCTTTTTTTAAATGCAACATGATGAAGAGAGAAAAAAAACAGATTCAAAGATAAACCAAAAAGGGTTTGTAAAAGACCTGTAAAAGAAAATACACATGGCCACTAAATGACGGAAAGTGAAGGCAAAATCAAAGAACTGCTCATTTTTTACTGGTTATTAATTGTTCTATCCGAAGTTTTAAGATGGAAGTAGCATCTTAGAGTGCTCCTCAAACCAAAACATTTCTATTAGTTTTCCCTCACAACTGTTATTTCTCAAGTTTTGTCACTGAAGTGACAGTGTTAAAACAAATACCTGGAATTGAGGGATAAATAATACTCTTTGAATTCAATAGAAGTTTTACATTTTGCATCACTGAGAATAGAATGTTGGGCCATAGGCAAGGTAACTACTCTTATGAATCCTCTGTAAAAAATATTAATAAATGTAAATATTAATAAACTTGTTTGTAATATTACTAATCTTTTTATTCTACCTGAGGAAGATATTTCCCCTGAAACATTTTTATAGACCTCTGGACACCTTACTCGGTAACAATTTTTCCAGTATTACGATTTTTGACTACACCTTTTCAGTTCTTGGTCAGCTGTGAATGGCACATTGCAATAAATGTTGTTGCTTCAAGCAGCAGACGCTAAAAACATGACAATAAAACTGCGACTCAACATCTGTCATTCCATTTGTATTGGATAGTGCCATAAAACAGATAGTTTTATGGCACTATCTGTTGCATATCACTTTGTTTCTTTATAGATCATTAGTATATTTTTTAAATTTTTCTGATTTGTTATAGTCTACAATAATCCAGGAAGGTCTAGCTAGTCCTCAGCAGGCTTATCTTTCTGCTTCTAAAAATTATTGATTAAGTATTTAACAGAAGAAAAAGTTAAAATAAACATTAAAAAACATTCAGGATAAAATTATGCAATTACACAGGTTGTTCTAATCATACTCTTGTGATTAAGGGGAGGTACTGGTGCCAAAATGCTTTCCTTTTGGCTATACAATTCAATATATGGGGAAAAAAAAAGAGGCGATAATTGGAAAAATTAAATATGCAAATAAGGAATGCAACAATAAGAGCTGGAAAACAAAAGCCATATCTTACATCTTATTGGGATATAAGAACATTCTCACATAAGGAACAATGAAGAAGAGATTTTTCTAAGCAAAGAAAAACAAAAAAAGGTGTATCATACACTTATATAAAATAATAAATGCTGTAGAAAAAAATGTAACTGGTAATTTTAGTTTCCCTCTGAGAATCTCCTTTACTAATGCCATATAAAGAAATGAACAATTAATTAAATTAAATTACTTCCAAACAGAATCAAGGAACTTCTTTTACCCCATGAGGAATAGTTGTAGTTCCGAACTTATTTTTTTACAGGATTTTTCTGAGGCTGCACATTCAGTGGGAAAAAAGACATCACTTTATACATGGATGCCTGTGATAAATAGAAGGACAAAAGTTAATGCTAAAATCAGTTTTTGGAACACAGTTCAGACTTAATTCTTTCAGTCATACTAATCCCTAAATATAAAGTTCAAGAGGTGTCCACATGCTGAAATAGACCCTGCATAACCACCTAGTGCTGGTTTTGCACCTTGACCTTGTAATGCGGATACCAGCTTTTGTCAGTCACCAGTCTAGATATTTCCCCTACTTTGGGGATTTCTCTTAAGTGGTACCTACTGTTTTATCTACAGATCTACATGAACTATATGCTCTGTTTTGTCAACAGGCCACAAGTGAGCATCAGGATTCCATGTGTGCTGTGCTGCTCGCCTTGTCCCAGACCCTGCACTCTGCGTGGAGCAAAGGGAGGGGAAATTCTTCCTGACTCATAGGCAAGATGAATATGTTCATCTAGAGTAGTGAATTTAAGGTGGGAAAATAAAATCAGGAGACAATGATATACTAAGGATCTTACAAAACAGCAAAGTCTGAGAAAGAATATAATCAGAAATTATTGAACAATGCTATTTTAGAAGCCTGTAAAGGTCTGAAAAGAGTTTTTTGCCAACAAGCAACTCATTGCAAGTTGTTGAATTGACCAGTCCTCGAGGGAAAGAACCACCCTATGAAAGTTTTGTGCTTGTTGTGTCTAGCCTGCTCACTTTTACACCAAAAAAAAAATTACACACAGATCAAATTGAGTATCTGATGGACTGGGGATGTTAACATAGCTTTGTTTGTGCTTTTTATGGTTGTTTTCTTTTATTCTCCTAATTTCTACACTTTCCATGCTAGTCATTAAAAAAAAAAGAAGAAAAAAGGAAAGGAAGATAAAATACTAAAATTGGAACATCAACTACCGTTCTATGGCTTTACTTTTAAAAGAGAATTTCTTACTTAGCTGAACTAGTGTCCTTGATCACAAGATGGTACCCTGCTTACAGCTGATTAATTTAATGATAATTTGCTGTTCTCTCTTTTCTTACACTTACAACGGAGTTGGGGGTGTTTTATGATTTAAAAAGTCATAATAATTGCAATTTTCCATCTTAGTCTCTTGCGTTTACTACCAAAAAAAGTTAAGGTTATATTTTTCATAGTCTGACTAGTGGGATAAAGAAAGTGACTACTCCTGAGGGACATGTAAATTAGCTAGAAGAATTGCTGTGAAATAAATGCTATCATGCTTTTTATATTATTAAATTGGAAAGCTCAAGCTTTTCCACACTCCTAGCTTCAGTGCTACTACCATTGGTTTCAGCTTCATCTCAGTCACGAGACCAACCCTTAAGCACTATTTACTAATTCCCAAACACTCAGCATCAAAGAAAAGTTACAGATGTAATTCTAAATAGCCTTGACACCCTTGTTTGTGGTCTGAATAGCTGAAATAAACAGGCAGACTGCCAAATATTTCTCCAGAGTAGTTATTTCCCTTTCAGCTATATAATTTTAATTTACATGGAAATCATTGATACTTTAAAGTGGTGCTTGTCCATCAAGTTTGTTTATTTCCTAGCTCCCTAACGCCTTTAATATAAATCCAAGTCATTGATTGGTTGAACAAATGTAATTGACTCAAACAAATGTTTATCAGATTGAGTGGCTCAATTCCTTCTGAACTGACTGAGTCCATCCATGAAGACAGATCCATGCCAGGCGTAAATAGATTCCATTGAGCAGTACTCCACTGATTTCACATTATACTCTTTTGAATAACATAGACTGAGTTGTATGCAATTATATCTCATGAATGCTTTTTTATTCGTTTGGATATTCCTAGAATTGTAAGATACTGGTGTTTAAAAACAGACAGAACCTATTCAAATTGCACTGGTGAGACTAGTATGTCAAATAGCTAACAGATTTAAAGTGACAGAATTTTACTGGAGTTTATTGCCCTTAGCTTTTGTGCTTTTCTTGTTTTTTCCATTCTTCATTCTACAGGATCAAACTGATGGAATACCCCTGAATGAGTCATTCATCACTACTTTTGTTGTCAACAGGAAGAAATAAACACCTTGGGGCATAATTCATGTCACTCTAAAGTGGAGACCTATGGAATATCATATTAATTGCTCTTTTAAAGTCTTTGTCTTTCTCCATATACAGTAGACAAGGAACTCTTGATGACAAGCACAGATGTCTGTGTTAAATGCCTTCAGAAAGATATGATGGGCATTTTCAACTCCAGTTGAATATGTAGAAGCCAAGGAGATCAAAACTTTCTAATCAGCAGGATTAGATACCATCTTAAAAACATATTGAGACAGATTTTTTAATTTTCTTTTACCTTTATCTCAATATAATAAAAACAAAAGAATCTGGATTCTGCATAGGACAACAATGATTCAGTAATATTTTTGTTGGTACTGCTAGTGGTGCTGAAGAGTCAGCATGGTAGTAACTGGGGGGAAAAAAACAGAAAAAGATGCACACTGTTGCCATGAACAAGGTCTTTACAGAAAGCCCTGTTGATTTTCTTTTTCTGTAAAGCTACAGATGTGTTTATACACACAAATGTAGATTATATGCTCTTACAACTAACTAAAATGCATGGTGTAGTTCCAGATATGTAAAACTAGAAGTTCTCACACCTCAAACAACATATTTCTTTTATTTTTTTTCCTAGTTTTTATTTTAGGTTACAGAAGGATGATCTTTTAAAATCCCTAACTACCAGGGGCAAGAATTTAGTAGGGGACACCATTTCTTGTTTTCTTGTACCAATATTTCAGGAGATTTTTTAAAAATTTCACAAAATCTAAAGTTCTGATATTATTTTTATTAATAAATAACAGGCAGTTTGATATATCAAAATATCAAAAACATCTTTGAAAAGCTGCAAGATTTTATCCATAGATCTGAGGGAATAAGACTAATATTTATTAACTGTGCCCTCTTTCTTTCAGATGTTGCTAGTCTGATTTTACTGGCAGTAATACTTAAGAGGATAAACACAGGATGTTTCTACAAGGAAAAATAAAATCTGAACAGATTTTAGCCATTTTCTCCACATTTTTAAAGAAAAAAATTAACTCATTTATGAGATCTTTTCTAGCAGTGTACTGTGACATGAACTCTTATTTTTCCTCTACAATCCATATTTTTAGTTAATACTTTTGTTGAAACTGCAAAGAGTATGCAGCTCAGACTACTATTGTTGATTCATTATATTCAAAGGTTGGAGAGAAAGATAAACTGTTCTAAGAAACCCATATCTAAAATTCCACAAGTGCCAAAGTCTATCTTCTTTAATATTTAAATGGAGATATAACATAAAATATTAATGATATTCACAGACAGGAACACCTGCTTGGATGTTTGTTTTCCCTTGGTTGCAATAACCTAATCTCATCCTGCTGTGCAGGCAGGATTCATTTTACTGAAAGGTTTGCTTACGTGTACAGAGGCAGCAAGTGGAGCTGTGAATGGATTATCAGATTTTATATTTCAGAATTTAGATGTCTGTAGTGGCACCTGAAAATTTGAAATCTTTGATGTTAAAATATTTAAAGTTCTCTATGAATATACTATATAACATTGCAGGAATTAACTCAGTCTACCCTAAATCTGTATTACAGTAATCAGCCTCTTTTAAAAACTTTCATAGGCTTTCTGATATGGCTATGCAGAGTTTCAGTACTCCCTGGAGTGGACTAATTATGCAGTAAGCCATAACTAAAGACATTTACTTCCTCTCCCTGATCATATAAATGTTTTTATATGAGTTTAGGAAGGCCATATTAAGGAACACAGACATAAACACCATGAATTTTAAGCTTAGCTGAGGATTTTTTTCTCCCCTAACCTCTGAAGTTAGTGTATATATACATAAATGCAAAAGACATTGAGGTTAGACATTACAGCATAGATGGCTCTCTACTGTCAAAGTCTCCAGCTACCTTAAATAATGAGCTTCCCTTTTAGTAGACAACACTTGAAAAGTGGCAGAAAGGTACTATGCATTTGTCTCAATGCTATCCATTTTCAGAAGGTAACAAAATGCTTTGCAATTAGTTTATACCAGTGACAACAGAAATCACAAGAATAAAAGCCAATGAATTATATTCTTTAAGTAAAATAATATTAACTATAGAGCTAGTCAGAGAATGAGAAAATATTAATGTACACTTGAGTCAGCAAAAATATTTTGGAGCCAAAATTTTCTGTCTGCAGAATAAAACCTTCAACTGTAGTATGTCTCCCCAGTGTTCAGCAGACTGATGCCAAGACTTACTTGCTATAGATTGAGTACACTGACTTTAAATACAAAGCTTCAAGGACAAATTTCTAATTCCTCATCCAATCACAAAAATACAAAAGCTTATTCTCACAGGTCTCTTGTTTTAAAGTGCACCATTGTGATGAGTTCTGAATGGAGTAGGTGAAGAAATTCTACATGCTCTTATAATTCAATGATATAACCAGATTTGAAAAATTAATGTTGTGGAAATTGAGCTCCATTATTATTTTTTTTAGCAAAGCTAAAGTTTGTTAATAGTTTTCTGATAACCTAGAGAAGTAGGGAACTTATCTCATTTACTTCCAAGATTCAATTTGAAATTAATTCCACGGAACACCCCAGGGGTGTTTAGATTTCTTTTTTTTGCAGGAAAGGAGTTCCATCCATTCTTACTGCATCAGTTCTTCAAACTGCATTGCATAATTAACAATCTGTGAAATACATGTCCCCAAAAAGTTACAGATACCTGACTCTAAAGTGTATAAAGAACACAAGCAAATCTGAAATAAGACTGTTTCACTGCTCTCAATAATTCAAAGACATTTAGTTAATATTTTATGCATGCCCTTTTATGATGGTATAGATGTCAATATAAAGTCAGCTAGTGAGAGAGAATTATAGCAAACAAACAAACAAAAATTTAAAATAATTATCTCCCCCAGTATATCTTTTTATCAGTGTTACCTTTCATATCCCTGCTTATAAAACCGAAATGTGCAGAAGTGTAGAGCAGCCATGAGGAAAGATCTAATGGTTCTTAGATATACAGCATTTCTCTGTCTCCTTGCCAAGTCTCTATTAATTTTTTTTTTAAAAAAACCCAAAAATTCACGTTATCTTCTTCTAAAAGCCATACTGACATTTACAGAATTTTCCTTACATATCTCTGTAGATGACACTAAAAATACCATAATTGCTTATTATAATAACATTCATATATATCTTAAGTAAAAAAATTGAAATAAATGCTGCATGCAAAAATCTTGACGAAATAAATTCTACGTGTCTAAAAACGTCTATACTGTATTCCTCAAGGTTTGAATATTTATTCTTGATTCTTTATTTTACAACAGAGATTCACTGATACAGTCACTGAAAAACATTTTCTTCTTCCCTTGACTCTGTAAGTGTAACCTTCTCCTCTGCCATACAGCAAAGTGATAGACTCAGTCACTAATGTTTTGATGAAAATGAAGATGTGCCAAAAGCTTCAGCTCTTTCGTAGTGTCCCAGATATCTAGAACATATAAATGTTCAGTACACTACCAGGCAGATTAAAACAAATCATTATATTTATACGTCCAGTTAAGTGGAAAACTAACTGTTATTTCTGACACCTAAAATAAACATATATTCACAATAAAATAAAAAACAATCCTAACTTCCACTGAGGATACATCTGAAAGCTTTCTTTCTCTCATACAGGTATCTGTTTCTTTTTCCAGAAGAAAGAAGTCAGCATTTAAAACTTTTGGGTGACCTTTTTTTGACAGAATCTGATGGTTATTATGGGCAAACTACTCATTGTATAATATCTGGACTGTCTAGAACACTATATTTTATTCTTAAGTCCAAGACATTCATGTCATCTTCTTAATTCATGTAATTTTCTTTATTAGAATAAAGGTTGTTTTCCTGATGTGGATGGTACCATAGCTACTTAGGAATCATTTTCTGTGTTTACCTATCTAGTGAACAATTCTTTGCTGCAGAAAGATGAAAAATTCCCCTTCTTCCCCTAGGTCTGTTCCCATAAGGAATGTCTTGAACTAGACTTTATAAATATTTTCCATTCATATTTGCTTCAAACCTATAAAAAACCTAATTCACAGAACTGCAGAAATGTTTGGTTTGGAAGGGACCTAATAGGTAATTTAATTCCAGCCTCACTGCCACGGGTATGTACATTTTCCACTAGACCAGATTGCTCAAAGGCCCATCCAACCTGAATGCTTCCAGGAACAGGCCACCCACAGCTCCTCAAGCTCAACAGGGCAACCTGTTTCCATGCCTCACCAGCCTCACAGTAAAGAATTTCCTTGTTATATCGAATCCAAACCTGTTGTCTTTCTGTTTGAAGCCATTCCCCCTCCAGCATGTCAACTGCACCACACAGCTTGAGTGTTGCCAGCTGTTTATATTGTACTTTCATATTTGTAATTCTTAATTGTTTATATTTTATGATTAACTCTTTTTTGAAAGTTGGAATTATCAATTGGAGTGATAAGGGCTCATTTTTATGCCACAGCCTCCTTTTCTTTTTTATATCAGAGCTATGACCTTTATAGAAGGACTATTAAACCTAATTTTCATAGGTGCTTTGCCTTGAAAGCCTCAGGTTTACAAATATTCATTCAATGCAATAATAACCAAACTAACCAATAGTTACAAAATGCTTTTCATGAATATTTAGAATTTCATTTGCCTTACAATTAAAAGCAGGTAGGATCACCTCTGCATTTTCTACTAATCAGAATATTTCACCACAGATAGCTGATCATTTCAAATCAAAGCATAAGTTTCAAAACTTCAATTAGGCAAAAGTGTGAAATTGCTCAGAATTAGTTCATTGAATAAGATGCCTCAGAATTCTGAGGTCTGTAAACTTGTCTGAATGCTAAAACAAAATATAAATGGACAAACTTAAGTTTTGGTATGAGTGGTTCAAGCCAGCATTAAAAAAATCATCTTTCCTCAGTGCAATCCAGAGCTAGCACTATTCTGTTAACCAATAGCATCCTAAAGTCAATTTTTCAGTTACATAGTTTAATGTATCTGAAAGGAAATTCCTTCAAAGCCATCACCATTTTTATTAGGCATCCATCCAAGAATTATTTTTGTCATTCAGCAATAAACCCAGTAATGTATTCCAGAGTGTTTAGTCATGGATTTTACTGGGTATAACAAATCAGATTTCTTTCTCTGCCTGACTCTGTAAGATTATACTTACCATTAGAAAGTGATTGTCTTTCTATTGATTTAGAATGATAATTAAAAAAAAAAACACATGCACAACGCATCAACTTATTCTGCAAGCAGATACACATCTATGTTGTTAACACAGAAATAATGAATGTAGATCCTGAACTGGGCATGCATTTAAACAAAATTTCCCTGGGAAATAGGAGCCTTTGAAATAATACTCCTTGACACGTGACTGTACCTTATCAGTACACTTATTTTAGATAAGTGACCTTATAATCCACTACTTTTTTTACCAAAATCTGTTCATAGATCTTTACTGAATAAGACTTAGCTGCTAGTAAGTAGAAGTTAAGCAAGAAATTGCAACTTTCGCTTTGTTGGTCATTTTTAAAGAAGTTGACTATCTGAAATTGATTATCTGAATCTAAGCTCTATGACCATCCATTTTCTCACAAATAATTGTAATTTATATTTATTAATGAAGAATATTAAGGTAAATGCAGATATTTTTAAATGAAACAACATTATACAAGTTTCCAGTGTCATCCATCCACTAACTCCTTTTTGTACCTGTTTGGATCAAATTAAAAGTAATTCAGATGACATTCTGAATAAGATAACAGAAAATGTTTTATGTGATACTCTTTTCTTTTTCTATATAAAAACTATAACATCTATAACCATTTCAGAATCCAAGCATGAATCTGATGAATGCAGAGATGAACTAGAAAACAGAAAGCTACAGATATCTGTGGTCACAGAACATCAACTAATTAAACTATCCTGTATATTTTAGACCAGTAGTGCATTTTAAATTAGTAATTACATTTAAGATGTGTAGTTCTATGAGATTATTATGGGAAGCACTGCTGATTAAATGTCATTGCACAGCTGAAGAACCAAATTATGTCATTAGACACTCCATCCTGTTTAAAAAAAATTATACTGTCTGCATAGCATGACAACTACCTTCAACAAGATATCCATAAAGGGCTTCCTAAAACTCACACCACATACAGGAGATGTGTTACTTATTCTAGGCATTTCAAGTCTTTATTTCACCATCTGGTATACCGTGCCTGAGTTTAATAAGAAATTTTGCAGCTTGTTAAGTCCTATAATCCTGAGAAGATGCTTACATAAAGATTAACCTTTAAAATAAGCAATATGGAAAGGAAAGTGGCAGAAATTTGATAAAGGAAGGGAGAAGAAAGTGACTACATTTTTTGCTTATCAATGTCTTAGTAAAAAGTTTTCATGAACAGAAAGGAAGATCTTCATTGGAAAGAATTCAACAAAAATTAGGTGATTTTACTCTAAATTGAGATAATGGATAGATATTGTGCCTCATCCTACCCTTTAGCCATCTGGGTAAGACAACTCTAAGACAATGATTTTATGCGCTACATTTTATTTTTTTTAATGAAGATTTCACTAGTAGCTAAAACAGCCCAGGAAATCTGTGAACTGTAAAATACAGGAGGGTCAGCAAGAGCACTGGGCTGGCAGTCAATACCAATTCTTACTTGTTAGCTTACTCCATTTGTCTCTGGGATTTCTCTATTTAGTTCTCTTCCAAATAAACCTCTAAAGAGCTAGCTAGCCTTCTGAGGACAGTCAGGGCCATTTTACCTCAGTGCCACAGAGGTTTCTGGCCCCTTTATTTATATTTTTTAATTAACTGTATAAAACAGTTAATTAAAATTTAATTTAAACTCTAAAGTGTCTTGCTAACGTAGCTGAGAGACTGAAACAGAAAAGGAAAACCGAAAAGCATAGTCTAGCATTGAAGTGACTTATCCTTTGAATTTTTTTCTATCAAATCAAATATTTATTTCTAGTTTCATGGCATAAAATAATCTTTCTTATTTACATTTCTCTTCTAATGATTAAGAGTCTGTGTGACATAAGTGGTACTGGTTCTCCCTGTTCTGGGAGACTATGAAGCTACACTACTGAAGTGCCACTTGTGTAGGTTTAGGACTACTCAGTCAGAGAAGGATTCTTCAAGTAAGCAGACATGGTCTGATATATCAGGATTGTGGAGGGGAATATCCCACAGCAGATGTAAACCAGAATTTCCTGGAAATCACTGCCTCCCAAATCTCTCCCTCCAGGCAATTTAGATTTAATTGATGTCCCCATTTAAAAACAACTGCAAATTTATTCTGTTCAATTCATGAAATCAGTAAAAGATACTTGATTTTCTCCTGTCCTTCCCTCCCCAGAAATTTGAATTTTTAATGGTGAACCTAATGGACTGAAGACTTCTTTTTTATCATTATTTTATTCTCTTAGTGGGTTCTGCTAGAATAAATTATACGATGAATACTCTAGGAAATTCCCTTGTCTAACCAGAGTGAGACCCATATTTGAATATCATAATTCATTTGCATTGAAATTTACACTAGGAACAAGAAAGAAGGTAAAATCATTACTGCTGTGAATCTGTAGAAAGCATGTCTGTGGAGAGGGAAAATACAAAGAACAGGATGTTGACCCCATGCTCACCAGGGAATCCACAGCTAAAAGCAAAAGCAGCAGTAAGTCCAAACAGGAGAGTGCTTGTTAAAAAGGGCAGGAGAAAATTTTGGCACCCATACGTCATTACTGGAAAAATTCATTCAAGGGCTTAAATGTGTCCTGCAGCTTCCAAAGCCTTTTCTGCAAGAAGACACAGCAGCATGCCAGCACACTGAGCAGAAAGGAGTGAGTGCATTACATATGGTCAGAAAAAAGACAAGTTAAACTGAAAATTCAAGAGAGCACAGCAGGATGCACGCGCCAGATTGCTCAGGGACTAAACAGTTATTTTAAGCAATGCTGAATGGTTCCAACATTTGGCAGGTGTATTTGCTGTAGCATATCTGCTTTCTGTTAACAAAACTGTGTTTGTAAAAGAATCCAGAGGAACTTTATGTCCATATATCATAAAATCTTACAGTTTTATAGCTTCTGATATCGCCTCAGGAGAGGATACTTTAAAAAGCAATAGACAGAGCAGTCATCTTATATGGGAAATTCAAGTGAAGGCAAAACTTCAGTGTAAGTTTCACCACTGACAAAACTTTACTGCACACAAATCTCAGGGAATAAAGGTTTAATAATGTAATATAATGTAAGTATACTTTGGTTCTGTGCCCAGATAGATTGAATTCTGTGTGTCCTTTCACTAAAAAATCTTGGCTTATCTTCAAATTAAAAAATATGTATAAAATATATAAAAAATACATTAAGAGCATTTTAGTTTCAATACCCAGTTTTTAAAGAATTTCAGTATCACAAAAATATTGAAAAATTTACATCTATTTCAAGTCTCCCCCCACCTTTTTTTCCAATACTGTGACTGAGGGCATAACCATAATGAATAAATTTTGAACTTGGTCATAAGAAGTAATGGTTTTTAGACTGATTTGTCCTTGCGAAAAAGACTGAAACTCAGGATATTTTTGCCCAAGTAAAAACTCTAACCACAGAATATACCAAGTTGGAAGGGGCCCACAAGGATCCTCAAGCTTAACTCTTGTCCCTGCATAGGACCATCCCCAAGAGTCATTTCTTGAACTCTGTTAGGTTTGCTGCTGTGACCCTCCCCTGGGGAGCCTGTTCCAGTGCCCAGCAGCCCTTCTGGGGGAAGAACCTTTTTCTTATATCCAACCTAATCCTCCCCTGACACAACCTCATGCCACTCTCTGGGGTCCTGTTATTGATCACCACCATGAAGGGATCCATGCCCACCCCCTCCTCTTCCCCTCACAAGGGAGTTGTAGACTGTGATGAGGTCTCCCCTATGTTCTACAGATTTCCACTTTCCTCCAGATGCAATATGGGTGCTATTAGGAAAAAAAAAATGTCACCAGGAGTGATTTATTATGTTGCCTACACAACAACTGAGATCCCACTCAAGCTTTATATAAGTTGTAGAAGGAAGCTTGAGTACTCTAAGTCAGTAAAGAAAAATAGTTGTAGAGCATTATGTCATGGTAAACAATATTGACACGTACTGACTATATCATATCTACTAGCTGAGCTTTGATTAAAGAATAAAAGCAACTGCATCTTCATGACATTTGGAAAAAGAAGAAAGACTTGAGAAGCAAAATCAGGTAATGTATAGGATCCCCATTAATTCCTAATTAACTGCTGCTTCTTTGAAACTGGGATGTAACATCTGTCTTCAAAAAAAATTAGGGTCTCATAATTTTCTGTGTCTTTTCTGATCTCTGCTTGCAACACTTATTCTTCACAAATGGTAATAAAATTATCTTGTCAGTCTAATTAGAACATGTTTACTTATACTATGTCAGATTGAATTTTACTATATCTGCTGTTTCTGAATTTTCTGTTCACATTTGAGAAAGCAAGTAATGCCTGTAGTTCTTCAGGAAGTTCTGGTACACAGTTTAATAACTAAGAATAATGGGCTAGCTAGATATAAAAAGGGGAAAAAATTTACTTTTTGAAAACTATGAAGAAAGAAACATAGTGTGTAACAGACAAAATTTGGCTTCTCTATTTGTAGCAATTTCCTAATCATCCTGCAGAATAACTTTTTTTCTTCTTGGCAAAGTACAAAGAATCTCCCCATTTAAGGGATAGCAATCCAGAAAAAGTGTTTTGAAAATAGATTTTATTTCAAATATCTGGTGATAGAAAAAAAAACAATATCTAAAGTAGTTTTAAACTTTATTTTTAAAATAGTAAATTTCGAGAAGTAGGTTATTCAGTTTAAATGTTTATTCATTAAATTGATATATAGCACTTTAACCCTTAGAGAATTCATGCCCCAAGCAGGACGTGTTTTCCTCAGGAAAATAGACAGATCTAATGCAAAGTGTCAGAAGGAGTAGATCTCCAGTAATCTTACGGTATATTTTAATAAGTTGTTTTTCTGACTACTATGAAATTTTAAAATAAATGAAAAAATGAAAAAAAAATTCATTTACTAGTTGTCCATTTAGGCTTAGGCTTAGACTTAAATGAAAGCATAGGACAGTGAAGAAATTTAAAAAAGAATAAAAACAAGGATTTAAGTTAAGCAACTCAGTGGCCCCTTTTTTGAGGCAACACCTTCTATCTGGCCTGAAGACTTTTTATCCATAGAGACTTCCACACTTCAGGATGACATGAGCCAAGTGTTCTTTATGTTTCAGGAATAACATAAAACTCCATCTTTTGAATGAATTGGATAAAGGAAATATCCTTCATAAGGAAAATCTTATAATAGGAAGTAAATTTTTAGTGCTATAGGATATTTTGTCCTAAAGTTTCTATTAAAACCTTATGCTATAATCTGATTTCCACTACCATTGCTTTATCAGATCTTTTTTATCTGATCTGTGAATCTCTTAAAAAAGCAGTCCATCATGGGAGTGTGCACTAACTGTCCACAAGCTATATCAGTAGAGCAATAACATAACAGTACTATTATTATTATGTGTCAGCATTGGCTGGTAAATACATAAACTATGACTATATAGATGACTAAAGGATACTATGATAAATGAAAGTCACTTTGGAAGATATATAGAGAGAGCAGTGGTAGAATAGTTTAAGAATATCCATCAAAAGTTGTTTCCATTTAGAAATACCCATCTGAAAAAACCTACATGACAATTTAAATTATTATATTTTCCCTTTACATTTCCCTGTACTCTTTTTGTGTAACATCTATGGAGATTTGCTTTCCAACAGAGATACCAAAAAGAATCTAAAATTAGGCAGTAAGCATAATCATTTGTCAATAAATTTAGAATTTATCAAAACGGATCTTTTAATTTAACTTTTTTGACTGCCTAGGTCCAATCAGACTAAAAACTATTATAATTACATGTATTTATCTTTAAAATATCAAAGCTACAGAAATGTTGACTTCAACATTCTTAAAGTGAAAATGCCAAGTTATTAGTTCCTAGATGGAGCGTCATCTTTTGTATAAAAAGCTCCTGAACTCCTACAACTGCTGAGCTATACTGAATGAACCATATGCTTATCTTATATAATCACAGTAGCATTCAGATGCTATTCTTGTGAAAGGAGTTGGTTCTTACAAGGACATATATATAAGTAATACCAGCAGTGAGGCGTGCCACTCCCCAGCTAGAACTCTCTAGTATGAAAACACATGAGAGTTTTTGTGCAGTTTTGAGTATGAGGCCATGAGACCAAAGTGGTGCCATCTGCACGTCACTTTTCTTGCCTTAACTTTTGCAATTACTTAAATTTAAAAATAAAAATTTCCAACTCTTACATGTAAAATTTATGACACTTTAAATAATGGAACTAGTCATTGTTTGAGGGGTTTTTTTTCTGTATCTGTGGTTCAATATGCAGGCATGACTGTATAGGAATGTACATTATGCATGGATACATAGAGCTAAAATGTTTATTCACAGTGGTTTTCACAGTAATTAAATTTCATTAAGTGTTGAAAGACATTGAAAACAGAATAAACTTTGCTGATAAATGACTTGACATCTGGAAGTTTTATTCACTTAGGTGTAAAACATATAATGTTGTACCTTGCTGAATGGTTAGTCTTCGTTGACCACCCTGAAGCATATAGCAAGCAGAGAACTTTTTTCTCTGTTCCATAGCCATAAATAAAATTATCTTCCTTTTAATAATTTCTAGTAGTTGAGTGATTCCAGCTTCTGTTTTGACAGTGTCAGTAAATTTTTCTTGTGATGTCACTTGGTGTTGCATGTATCATAAGACTCAGAAGTTATGACTATTACTCCTAGAAGTTTGATGTGTGTCTGTGAGCAGAAATTGCTCATATTTATATCTCCATTTTCAATTCTGACCTCATAAGCAGGCTGTGTAAAATTTGAGGAAGGATTCCTATTGTTGTTTTCACATTGAACTAGAATCTTAAGTATGCTTTCCTCATATATATGTATGTATGTATGTA
>WBNO01014688.1:0-11915 GCA_013400575.1 Peucedramus taeniatus
TTTTCTAGGTATTGTGAGTACCCAGAATTTCAAAAGAAGTAAATATGTAGATGAATATCTCAAAGTGAACCCATTTTTGTCTTTCCTATCATCACACACAAAAGCTTGGGCAAAAGAAGATATGTTGAAAACTATGCCTACATTTAACATTCTGGAATTATCTTTTCCTGCAATTATAAAATCATATTATCAGAGTTGGAGATGAAGTCTTAATTTCACTTTCTACTGGTTGTACTTCAAAATTTACTTTGAGCTTTTTGTCGTTAGCAGCTCTTCATGACAACTAAAATGCTTCCTCCTAGTTGTACAATCCTATTTTCTTAAGGAGAAACCCCAACCAAACAACAACAATAACAAAAACACAAACAAACAAAATTTTACTCCCCCAAGATCCAGCAGAGGACAACTTCAATATTTTAAAGGGTAATATGTTTTCTAGCATAAAGGTTTTATCTTGTTTGGTAAGGAAATGCACAAAGGGCAGTTGTGTGCTTGCAGAACTCACAAGAACAAGCCAAGCTACTGTAAGTATCCGTCAGTTCTTTCTGGAATTGAAGAAAATCCACTAAATTTATATTCTCTGTGATTTACTATTCCATTTCCTTCATGCAGTTCATGAAACATTCTCACTCAAAAAAGGCCTTGCACTGACACTGTCAGAGCACTCAGCACAGAGCACATCTCAAAATAACAGAATGTTAATGAGTGAGTGAATCCATGTAGGAGAACATCGCTCACTGCTGCTTCCCCTAAGAGGTGTCTGATACATTTCCTGTCTGCTCCAGAGCTAAAAGGGAAAGCAGTTTAGGGTCTGCATGAGCTGCAAATGCAACTCACTCAACTGGTGTAGAAACTCCAAGGTAGGGGCCAACAAATGCAGCAGGCAGAGAAATTAAGTATCTTGAATTGCTACTTCTACCAAGTTCTGGGGAATTATCTCTGTACCTATGGAAATGATTTCAATTGGAACTCAAGGCAGAAAAGATGCTTTTCCAATAATCATATGGTTTCCTTTCTAAAGAACAGAGGTTTTGTTCTGAGGCACGTTTAATGAAATTTAACAGTTTGGGCCATTTCCCCAAAGGTGAACATTTATTCACACATCAGGACTTGATGCTGTTCAGTATAGTCTGTCATAATGCACTTGTGGATCTGGGACAGGCATCCTGCATGGCAAATTTGTAGTTTAATTTATCATTCATGAATTTTTGTTCTTCAAGTGAAAGATGAAATAGGTGGCAGGGCTGCATAAAAACAGTCTTACGGTGTCTCTATCTGTTGTGTATCCTTACTTGTGCTTCCTGAGATATTTACCACATTAAGAGTTAACAGGCACTCTAGATAAATGCCAATGAACAGTGGGAATTTCTGAGAGGAGTGACAAACTTGAGAGAGCATGACCCTTGAGCTCGGGTGATGTAGAGTGCTCGGAATTTTAAGTTTAAATAGTCAGGGTTATTTTTCAGTAATGTTCCATTTTCCAGAGAAATAAAGTCCTTTTAAAAGATTCACAAACCTTGGCTCATAAAGAACTTTCTCCCTGTTGCATCATCCCAGTACTTGGATACAAGCACTTAAATCTTCAGGAAGGCAATAAGTACATTTTATATTTCAGAAGAATAGCATTGAATGCTTTTGGAAAGATAGCATTAAATGTTCTAAATCAAAGCTTACTCTATGTTGAAGACAAGAGAGCAAGACTGGTAGTTCCTAAGGTTAAAGCTAATTGCATTGGAGGAAATGTCTCTTGGTCAATAAGGTGGTAGGATAAAATGCAGAATAAAAATGAGGTGATGGCATTGCATGATGGACAGAGGAGAAAATATAAGAAATGTTTTAGTATTTAGTCCAGAAGGCATAGTCAGAACATGTCCTCCTCCTGAGTTAACAAAGCTTCTGAATAAAGTGTCCTGTTGTATCAGAACATGCTGAAGATTGTCTGCTGAAACATGTTAGTGATTGCCTGGATGGAAGTGGGCTCATGGGACTGAGTTCACATCCTGCTAATAAAGGACTGACATCACTGGAGTAAAAAATAAATATATTCACCACATGTTTTTCCATGACTGAGAATGTAACGTAGTTTTGTGACAATTATTATCCAAGACTAACCCACAGCATGGCAAATGGTGATCTGCAGATGCATGAAGCATAATGAGCATTAGCCTTCCGGAACACTATTCATTAATTTTTTGTCAAGTTCATTGATGTTACAGCACAATAATCTTCCAGCTTCCTGTGACAAATCTTAGCCCACTGTAGAAGACTGAAATGTCTCCTGAAGACCACTTTTCCAAAAGCTTCAAATAGTATTCAGCATTTTTATTGCTAAGGGAAGACAAATGTAAGGTGGGGCATTGAGAAAGAAAATAATTCTGGTTCAATGAATGCTTTAGAAAAACACACCTGGAGGTGAAAGGACAGTGGTTTAGGTGATGGTAAGAAGTTATGGATTATCATCCCAATTCCATTTCTCTGTTGCTACAATACATGGTAGAAATTTTTGTCGTAAAGGAAACAACAGTCTTAGGAAGTTAAGGCTTAATTTAAATTTATGACCTTGTCTTCACCTGACGACTGTATCTGGGTCTGACAACCAAATGGAGAATTTTAGAACTCATCTTTATATCAGTTGAGGCAGGGAAAAATTAGTATAAGTGGGCAGTAACCTCATCCTAACAGTTACTGTTGTAGAGCTTCTGCCATTAGATTTCCCCAGATGGAGATGAATTATTTTACCCTTGAAGCCTCAAGATTGCTATAGTTGAACAATGGATAATGATGTTAAATGCAATCTGTTTAAACAGTCTCTAGGAACACTAAGAGACACAAATAACTGTTAAAAATGGAATTACACTTTAAAAAATGTAGACTAGGAGAAAAATTGTGGCTGTCCCAGGAAATCTACATGATGGTTTGGCTGTCTTCATATTCCACATGAACCATATACATCCAAGAAATTTCAGGTTCTTCCACAAGACATACACCATTTTTAGGCTTGTTTTCACTTATGCATTGTTTAAAGAAGTATTGAAATTATAATTAAAATTATCAATCCTTTTTTTTTTTGTTTACACGCTCACATATGTAGATGAACTGTGCAAATAATAGATTCTTCAGTTCTCCAACTGCATTAATAATTGTTTTTGATGCTGGCAAACATTTTTCACTGTCAAACAATAAAGAATATTAATTTCTCAAGATTTTGTTTATTTGTTTTTGTGACAAATTTTGATTATTTAGTTCACGGTTCAAACAATATTTTGATACTTTCTGTATTTTCTAAATTATCGAGGCTAAACAATTAACTCTCCATTTTCTTTGCAAAGCAGCAGGTCAGCCCCAAAAGCTGCCTTGGAATGGATATGTATAAATCATATCTTTAGCCTATATGATGCTTATTTCTTCACCCAGACTACATAAGTTAACCACACAATGAGCGTGTCACCCAAAATAAAACATGCCAGAATTTGCTGCTAATTTTTGTTGCTTTCAAACTGTGTTTTGCAGCACCCACTCACTGAAAATAGGGTTTGTTAGAGTTAGTAATAGGATGTGAAATTCAGCCTGGGTGAAACAATGAGTTTCCGTTTTCCTTGTCCTCTCTCCACTGGCAGGTCTTGCTCTGGGGTATCCCGGGAATGTTGCTGTGGGACATTTTTAGCCTTTTGCCAGCTGAATGATAATTGTTTCCTATCTCTGAGTCTTCAGTTCCATGCATCCCTCCTCCTCCCCCATGCCCTGGATTGAAGCTCTGAGCTTCCTGTGAGGTCTCTGTAGCAGCCCCAAGGGCCTCTTCTGCTACCATATGTATGTAATCACAAACTGAAAACTTTTCTGCTTCTTAAAACACAGGGCTGCCATGTGAGATAACTATCTATAGATAGCAGCCTCACACTAAAAACCTTTAGATCCACCGCTGGTTTTTTAAAATTGTCCTTTCATGCCTTTTTTTTTTTTTTTGTCACACACATTGGTGTTAACATAACGAATGAGCAACATTAATTAATTAATTAATTAATTCTATCAGGACACAGTTCCACCTTAAGAACTTAGCAGTGTGCCAGACCTTCTCCACAATAAGAAACACACAGCAATGCGTAACCAAAATCAATTTAACTGCCCAGCTGCAAGCCAGGAGAATCCACCTAAATTGGTAAGCAGCATCTAAATTATGTTAAGTCTATTTTATTCATACTCACCTGAATTTGTATGAATGTATTTGCAGTGCAAGGACCTCAGAGCTCTAAGAGCTCGGAACAAAAATCACTGGAATTCTGGGACCAACTCAACAGCATGTGGTTATTTTAAGGGCCTTCTGGAACCCTGCATCCAAATGCAAGGGTGTTTTTGTTGCTCAGGAAGCAGTTGCAGACCCGCTGTGGTTAGTAGGCTGATGCTGGAAAATGGACAGAAAAAAAAATTAAACTTCCACTAATTCAAGTCAACAAACCAAATCAAAAGAAAACAAAAACCCCACACAAACAAACAAAAAATCAATCAAAAACAAACAAACAAACAGAAGCTGAAATAAAACCTGTGATGGTTCATTTGCTTCAAGGAAAGCTGAAACTCACTGCAGTGGGGTAGTCCCAGAGGAGCATCTCTTCAGCTGGGGTGGGACACCCACTGGGTAGCTCTGTCTGCAAGCTATGCCACAATAAACACAGTTTTTGTGTGAAACAGATGTAATTTCTTTTTTTCATACAGTAGTTAAAATCAACTGCCTCAAATGAACTGAGAGGAAGAAATTAACTTAAATTCTGGCCAAACAATGCCAGTTTTTAACTTATAAAATAACCTGGGTTTTATTCTATAATTTCTTCTCTTAGTTGTGGTATATCAAGACAATAATAACAACAATAATTACAGTAATCCTCTTTCCCAAAATTTTTGCCATTTAATGAAGCAACAGTAGTTTGTTTCCAACTTTTAAATGGGTCAATGTAATGGAGCCAGTCTAAGTAAAGCTATGGCCTATTCATGTTAATAAACTCAGAGTAGGTTACTTCAAATAAAAAAATATAATCTACATATTATATAAACCAGTGCTAGAAATGTTGCATCAACTATCCCCCTCATCTAGGAACATTTCAGGATTTCATCTTGGAAAAAACGAATGTAGTTGAGGGGACAACATTGTTCCTAGCAAATGGAGATGACAGCATTAATTAATCCCTGAGCCAGCACAGGTTGCCTTTGTGAGAGTCCTCTGACTTGGCTTGAGCCAGATTTCAAATTGCCTCAGCTTCCACTTCTTTATTCGCTTTCTTGTAACCTGGAGTAAGGAGGGTGAGGGGGTGGTGGTGTCTGGTTTTGTTTGTTTGCTTCCCCTAAAAAATGAGTGACTCTCAATTAAGAACTTACATAAGGTTCACATTTTAAAGCATGCTCAACGCTCCCACTGTGACTCCTCCTAAGAAAAAAATCTTGTTCAAAGTGGGCAAAATAATGACTTTCCCATCAACTGCCGTACAATTTTTGTTGCAAATGTAACCTTAAGTATATTTACATTTTCATCCTTTTCACAACATGATTTCATTAAGCATTTGAGTGTTTTTTCCATTGTTTAAAGCATTAGACATGGATTATTTTGATGGTTTAACCTCCCTCCTCCTGCCCAGCCAGGGGAAAAGCAATTTTTTGCTTTGCATAAATTTTTGTTCTTCTTTATATTTATGTCAACATCCCCCTTTTTGTTTTTCTCCAACATTTCCCCAACTTTGAAAATACATATCTTTTTGGAGTTATTTCCATCAGTATAACTGAGAGATGAAATGATTCACAGGCACTGATAACTAACAAATTTCATGTGTACAGATATTTCTTCCACTGGCAACAGTCATTTAGTGATGGAATTATGCAGTGAAGGCAAATGACATTCAAGGGCAAATTTTGGTTTTGAATAGTTTGATTTATTTATAACCAAATGGCAAGTTTTACTTTAACTGGCTACTGGTTTGGTGTACAGATAGAATTGCCTTATTTATTCTGGGAGGTTTTCTTTGACAGTACATGTTGCTTTCAGCCTTATGACAGGAACTTAGACTTTCCGTAAGTTTAGATTTCCCTGTATATTGGAAACTGAAGGAAAAGACCAATTATTTTGCCAAGCCACACTGAGAAGTCAGTGTCCTTAATGATATATCAAATGTGGGGAGTTCATTATTTTTCTCTGAGTTTGGAATATTGACATAAAGTTATTAATAGTGCTGGTAATAGTACTGCTAATTCAAAATATTATGAACAACAGGTATCTCTTGTTAAAAAGATGTTTTCAGTTAAAGAAAACACTATTTAATAGGAAATGCCAATATCTGAAAATGGATTTATATACATCTATGTAATTTGATTCAGTCCTCTGAAGGAGAAGTCACTGAAGGAGTACATTCCCACTTGAAGGGCATTAACTCCAAGCTTCTTGTCACTAAACTAATCTTTCCTTATCTTCTATTTAGCAGAAGAAATTCCTGTCCCAGTTGGAACTGCCAGGTTTTTCTTAGAAATCCTCCTTGCAGAGGAGACTCTGAAAGCCTAAATTCCACAGAATGTTTTGTCTTGCTAATGACTTCAGAGCACAATTGGCTGCCCAACTGTGCATCTTTGTACTTGGGCTGGTTTGGGACTGATTTGTCCACAGGGGGAAACAGCTACAATTATGTCTAAGGGAATCCTCCCTCAGAGCATGTGGGGGACAGGAGCACTACTGCCCTAGCAGACCGTGGTGTTCTCTCTGCAAAAGGCAATAGCTAAAGAAGGGGGTTGACAATGGGATGAAAGGTTTTCTCTGAAGTCATTAAACTGTGGGGAAATGGTGAGGGTCATGAATTGTTACATAAAAGGAATTAATGAGCATGAGGTGGGAGGTAAAGGTATTAATGGGAATCTGACACCTAAATTATAAAGCAGTCAAGCTTCCAGATCAGCAAAGAGTATCTGCATTTTCATAGCAGATTTATATTTTGATGATCAGAAACTTGCATTTCAGTGTTTTCAAGTATTTAATATTGGCTTTAACCATACAGCTGTTAAAACTGTGAAGACATAAACCAACTCATTCACACTATGCAGTGTTCATATATTTGTCTGTAAATATCTGTCCCTATTGATTTGCTAAGGAAAAGAAAGGTCACAGGAGCACCCTGAACCAGAAAGGCCCTTGTACTCAGATTAGGGGTACAAAGCAGAAATTTGAGTGAGTCCAGTGACACAGCAGTGAGGGAAGAAAGAGAGCACAAGTAAATAGGGGTGATACTATAGACTTCAAATGCAGAACTAGAAAATAATGTGTATCAATGGCACCCACTACACCTCAGGTTAGCCAAGAAACTTACTGTTTATCTTCATGGGGACGTGACGACATGGGGAACAAGCTGACTTCACAGCTACTGGGAACCCTCTGTCCTGCTACAAATCCTTGTCCTGTAGTAATGCTCAGAACTGGCAGAAAACTCCAGAAAATGTGTAATTGTACAAGGTACTGGTAGTGTAGCAGAGAGAACCTTGCCCTACTGTGAATATTTGGGGTCAGCAGCAGGAAGAAGTCTGAACTAGCAGGGCTGTTGTGTTCTCCTTACTCCCTAGCACTGGAGCAGCATCTCTCAGGTACAGAGAGTAGAAGGTATAAGCAGAACTCAGTTTTCCCTTCCTTTTTCCTGTCCACCACTTAAAATTTGATCTTCAAACTCATGGTCTGGTTGAAGTAATTTTTAAACTCCCTTGATACCTTCCCAACCAGCAGCAAAATACGCAGGATATAAATATAAAATCTCTCAGAATTGCTCACAGTTTGATAGCACCAGTTGGGTACCTCACAGGCATTGGTGATTTTACCAGGACTTGTTAATTTGTTCCTGTCAAGGATTGGTGCTGGAAAGGGCTCATTTGCACAGAGGACTCCCCTTAGCTGCAGGCTAACAAAGCTATTGAATACAGAGCATATTTATTGTTGTGACTTGAAATAAGATTAGTGGGAAAGGACATTTATTTTAATTTCTTCCAGGTGGCATAAAGCCTTGTTTTTTTTTGTTTCGGTTTTTTTTTTCCTCTTTGCTAATTTAAGAAAAGTTTGTGGTTCAGGAATTAAAGACCTAATTAAGCTGCATGTCAAAACCAACAAAATACCAACACAAGTGATTCCTTCTGACAAAAGAGCCTTTCAGATTGGGCTTTAACCTTGTTTAAGCATCAAATAACAGGTCTTCTGAGAAATAGCTTGTCTTAAAATCAGTCCAGCAGTGACAATTCCAGCTCTTGAAGATCATGAATCTGCTTCTCCCCACACAATTAATACCAGCTATACCATGTATAGCTAATAAAAATTATGCCAAGGAACTTGGAACCATTCTCACTAGTAGGTGAGCTGTATCACACAATATAAAAGAGATGCAATCAATCAGAGGGATTAAAATATAGCATGCAAAGTCTGAATAATAGCTGTGGCAATTTGTAGCATAGGAGAGGACAACAAAGAAATTCTGTGCAGTATGTCTTAAGAAACCTTGGAAATGGGGAGAAAAATATGTTTTCCTGTCTTAGGTCTCCAGAGGAATTTTCATGTTGACCATCTTCCTAAAAGCCTGCAGTGAATACCTGGTAAACCATGAGGCAGGCAATTAGCACAGCCATGTGCTATGTGATGGAGACAGGCATGGTTGGTCAAAATGCTTGTGATGAAGCACTGTAAGTGTAATATTGTCCCAGAATACTGCAAAACATCTCACAAAACAAGAACTATTCTGGAAGCACAGAAAAAGATTCACTTGAACGTGGAACTGAAGAGAGGGAAAAGTGAATAAATAATCTATTGGTCTTGGGAACATTTTCCATCAGAGCTACATGGGACAGCACTGAGAGCAAGGGAAGGGAGGAAGTGTGGGCTAGAGAACTCCCTCCAGGGTGTGGCTGGAGCCATGGCACAGCTGTAGGGCAATGCTGCAGAGAGCACAGGGTGTGGGATCTCACTCAACCCCTTCACAAAATTCAGGTGGAGGATCTCAGGATTATGGTGGGCAAGTGTTGCAATACTCAGCCTCAAGGTTTTGCAGTACAACAATTCACTTCTTTCGTTTGAACAGGGCTTTAGACACTTCTTCAGAACACATGAAATATTTCTTTTTCTGTGTGGAATAAGTAAAATTTTTAATTGCTGTTTATCTTTCACATCTTGACTCACAATGAGCTGCAAAGGTACTAGTATCAAAACCCAATTATACAGATTTCATAATTTTTGACATTTCTTGAAGCCATTTTATTTCAATTAATATCAATAATCCATAAAATTGACTGTTTCTCTCATTTTTTTTGGAATATCTATTCTCATTAAAAGAATATTTGTACTTATTTATTCTAATCTATCAGTGTACACAGTAAAACTCTTTTTTGTCTCTTCTTTAATGGCGGATGTCAAGAACTGAATTACCCAGTTTCATCACCACAGTTAATTTTTACTTACCTTCCTAAAGGAGTGCTATGAGCTAAAAATTAAGATTTTGTTCTACGTTTAACCAAAACACTGGACCAAATTTTTTTTTTTTTTTTCCTCAGAAAATTCTAGTTCACTTACTGTAAGGAAAAGCAGAGTGCAAAGAAAATATAAGATGGAGAAAAATGATAAATTGGAGCAAATATCCCCAAAACATTAAGCAATGAGTTTTTAAAACTCCAGTATGTTACTAGAAGCTCACTGTGATAAAAGTTTTTGATTGATAAAACTTCATGTACAAAGGCGGGAAGTTTATTTAAGAATATCTTCACACATAGGATTTGCATGGCAGAGATGTTAACTGACAATTAATGGTACTGAAATATGATTGAATGATAGGAAGGATGAATTGGCACTCAAAATTGTTACAAACTGGAATTACAAATATTGCTAGAATACAGGACCAAAAATGGAATAAATCTGGATATGAATCCCAAGTCACAGTGAAACAGTAATTGGTTTACTATCACATTCTACAGCTAATTTATTGGGTACCTGTGGCTGAAGGACAGCACAGCAATAATTATAGCTAATCAAATAGCCTTAATGGTGACTTGTGCAGTAGACTATTAAAATATTACATCAAAATAAGGCTTACAGAAACATTCTCTTCACACCTCAGCCAGTTGTTAGTTCTAGAAGACAAAATATGGTGGTTTTGATTCAGCCTTTAGTAACAGATGAAAATAGTTTCAAACATAAGTTAAGTTACTACATATTAGGAAAGCAGCAGATAAATTAATTTATTTTAAAGAATGGTGATACTCTAGTTAGAGAGAAGGTATTAATCTGTTTTACTGCATATAAATCAGGGTCAACTGTATCATCTGAAATACAGAGAAGTGTAAGAATTCACCTTCATCTGAGTCCCTAAGTGCAACAAGAAAGCTTTCCCTAGGCAGCAAGATACCCAGCATTCAGCTTTACAACATGCTGAGTTTTCTTCACAGGGCTTACTAAATAGGATTTGTTCTCTCCTTACAACCTTGAAGAACAAAAGGGAGAAAGGAGAGTTGTGGTTACTTTTATATTCAATTTTATTCATAAAAGAATGAATTTATCTCAGTATTGGATTTTTGTTCTTTTTTTTTACATTCAATTCCAACGATTCTTCTCAGATGTTAGGGAATCACCATAGTTTTCTTCTGCTGCCTATTTTTTATCCCTTAAATATTCCACTTCTTATTCATCAAGAAGTGATGACTGTGTAAAACCTGTGATTTTTTTTTCTTTTATTTATCAGTTTTACACTCTTCGACAATGACCTTCTGTATGGGTTTTTTTAATCAGTCAGTAGTAGAAAATTTGAAAAATCTACTTCCCAGGGAAAAAGAAAACCAGAAACCAAATAGAACACCTACTTTTTTCTTCAGAAAAGGAACCTCTATATTTTTCATTCCAGGATGTTCAGAACTACTTTATAACAGAGTCAAAGAAGGTCAAACTTTGATATGAAGAACTAATATTTTCTGGGTTAGACTTTAGATTGTGCTTCAGTTTCTTTCTACTCTATTTCCCACACCTCTTTCTTAGTCTAAATGTTTTTTTTCTTTCTTCACTATGAAACTACTAACTTGATTTCAGTAGGATTCCTGGTGACACCCTTGAAGAGGTGAATTTCAAAATCTCTTCTTCCATTTCCTGTCCCCCATCCCCCTTTTTAAAAAGTGCTTTTGGTTTCCACTGCTCCCAAGGATGGAGGCTGGGAAAGGTTGGATGAAGTGCTGACCTGAGGGTACACCTCAATGCATGCACATATTTATTGTCATGGCATTAGTTCCATGATTTAAATATTATTATCTGCCACAATTAATTTCTTAGATAAAGTGAAGCAGTTGTCTACCCCTTTCTGATATTGACAAATTAACTTTCTAAGAAATGCAAATATCTTGAAATTAACACCCGAGGGGTTCTTTGCAGGGAATTCTTGATTTGGTGCCAATTTTCTGTCTTCTGATACCGTTCCCTTATATTCATGGTTTCTTGCAGATCTTCCACTGACATCTTAGAAATGCAGGAGCCCTTTCACACAATTCTGTAGAATAAGGCTTACACGTGCCAAGGTAAAAATGTGCTTATTTCACTGCTTTGGCTATTGTTCAAGCATGCCTGTCCATGGGCACTAGAAGTGCTTAGTCAAATTTTCTACTGGCTTAGTAGAACTTAGGTAGATAGGGTCACTCAGTACCTGATGCTGACAGGAAATTGATTCTCTCTTAATATAACTTGGATTTTTACCAAGGTGACAACTATGGCCATTCTTGAGACAAGATATTAGGACCTGGGTTCATGTTCAAACATTAAGAGTTTAGAGTATTTTCCTCATAGATCCTTCAAGTTTTGTCTTTGTGACTCCAAAAATACTTGAATATATGTATTTATGTAGTTATGTATATATATATATAGATATGTATATTTGTGGAAATATATA
>WBNO01014689.1:0-20422 GCA_013400575.1 Peucedramus taeniatus
ATAAAGACATGGTAAATCAAGTAAAACTCCCTTCCCCCACTAATTTTTTTAAACTTACAAGGGGTTTCTGTGTGTCACAGTTTTGGATAAAATCACACCCTGAAAATTGATTATATCAATTTTCCAGTATCCAGGGCTTTATTTACTATATGATAAGAACGGAAGGCCCAGCACAGAACTAAGGTAAAATTCAGGCCCTGTGAAAATAAAATGCTTTGTCATTGATTCGTTTCAGCTAGACTTTCACCCCAGAAGATGGAGGAATGTGCTACAGTTTTACTGAAGGGAAAATATAGAGACCTTATCTATATCCAAATTTGCAGGGATCTAATTAAAACATAAATCAATTATATTTAAACCAATGCAAAGTCTCACTGTGAACACACTTAAACCGATTTAAAGCTGATCTATGATTAAATTCACATTAAAATCAATTCCTCAATAAATTAAGTTGAATCAATAAACTTATGGATTAAATTAGTCCTAACAGGTCTTTGTCGAGGCAACACTCTCTCTGCCTCAATAGCTTTAAGATTTCTGACTTAAATGACAATGACTTTTGTGTGCTAACACTCATACATGCAATCAGCATTCAGGGTAGAAAGACATCAATGTGATCATAAACTTCTGCAGGAAAGGACTAATCAGAGCAATGTCCCATCCCTTTCTTAGCCTCCATTTTGTTTTAATCTCAGGGAAAATAGCCTTGAGTACAATACAAACATTTTTCTACTACTGAGCTGGAGATCTTTGTATATCATCTTCTGTGGTTTATTTGTTCCTTATAATATCTATTAGAAATTTCAGTTGTAATTTGCGCAACAGGAAACTTTTCCTTTGCTTTTACTTCCTATCCAAGGCACCCACTTCAGTCATGAATCATGTGGACTGCATACACACAGCACGCAGCACAAAATGTGCTTTTTTTGCTGCTGAGAAATTACTGAAGAACACTAACAGAACAACTGCAAACCAGTCTGCAGCAAAGCTGCTTTCACCGAGTCACACCAGACCTTAAACCAGCTCTTTACAAGTTTGAACAGGTGAACTCCAAGGAAGGCAGCCATCTATATAATCCTTACTATAATAACAGAATAGAAAATCTCACACAAGAGTACCCTGAGACAACCACTCAGGAAAAAGTCCAGGTTAGGAAAAGCAAGAAGGTTCCCATGCTGTGGTGTTGGTGTCGTGCTGCAGCAGCCTGGCAGATTGCTTATCTATTTCTTGGAGAACCAGAAATAAAATAAATTCTCCAGCCTCATCACATGTGGCCACTGTGCCTCTCTGAAGCTGCTTGAAGTAAATAACTTCAAAATCTCTTAGAGGAGGGGCTGCTCCTTATCAGGCACAGGAAGGATGCTTCCCCAAGCTAGATGAGATCAAGAATGAAAACAGGTTCAAATCTCTTAGAGACTATCTGCAGAGTGTTCGAACTAATTCTTACATAGTGGCAGTCTTCTCCTTCTTTAACTAATCTAAAAAAAAGGCAAAAGAAAAAAAATAGAAAAGAAAAAAAAGGAAAAAGAGAAAAAGGAAAAAGAGAAAAAGGAAAAATGAAAAAGAGAAAAAGGGAAAAGCAAAAAGGAAAAAAAAAAAAGAGAAAAATAAAAAATAAAAAAAAGAAAAAGGAAAAAGAAAAAACTGGAAAAATAAAAAACTGAAAAAAAGAAAAAGAGAAAAAGGGAAAAGGACAAGAAAGAGAAAAGAGAAAAAAGAGAAAAATGACAAAAGAGAATGAAAAAGAAAACAAGCAGAAGGAAACCACAACTCCCCAAGCAACCAACCAACAAACTCCCAACAACAAAACAAAAAATCCTCTACAGACTAGTCTTTCATAAAACAAACAAAACCACATTATCCTAAAAATATGGTATCACATCAAATTACAATCTAGATTTTCACTGGAAATAGCACACAACAGGCAGAATGCATAACTTTCTCCCCAACTGTGCTGAACTCTAGGGGGTTGCCAGTCATCTCTATTGTCCACATGTTCTAGAAGACATGAGAATGAAACTCATATTACACAAAAAAAAATCAGAGACAAAAGCTTGATCCTAAAAGGGTTTCGAAAAACAGGGTTCATACGGGAAATTTATGCAATCCCAGCAGAACTACCAGGTGTATTAAGTTTCCTGTAAGACTTAGTCCTGCAAGGTGACATGACAACAGCTAACAGGCCTATCTCACAAGAAACCCAGTGGCAGGTAGGATTCACCCCTTGGTACTGTGCAAAAGCTGAGTCTGTTGTTTACCTAATATAATGTATCCACACACTCAGTCTTTTCTACAGGTTGTTTTGGTGATGTTGTTATTTTTGGTTGGCTTTTTTGTTTGTTTGTTTGTTTTGTATTTGGTTTGGTTTTTTTTTTTAACTTCCAGCTATTCCCTCACAGATTGTTCCACTGCACATGAAGCAACATGCACATCTCTGCTTAGAAATGCTCATTTTTTCTCTCTTGCCATGAGTTGGATGATGGTCTGAAGTCCATTGAGCAGAACAGGACTCTCTCTTGGGGTCTCACACACTCTTATGCCTGGATACCACAACAGCCAATAATATACCCTTATTAATTACAATCCAGGATCCTACTCACACACTGGAGGGAAGATACACCCCTGGGGAGATGCAGCAACACATGGACTGAAAACTCCTGTGATAAACAAACAAAGAAGTGACACACCAAACCACTTTCTAATGGACTGGAACCTGATTCCAGACCTGTCCAAATGTCCATTTCAGTATTTTCTTCTGCAAAATTTGTCCCACACTGCTAAGTACATAACAATGAAAGCTACGACAGTGACATAAAAGACTGATGGAAGAAGCCAAGGAAGAATCACAATAGTATGAGAAATCAATGTTCAGAAAAAAAGAACATAAAGGACGAGTACACCGCATCTGCTGAAATTTAATATCCTGAGTCCCCCTTCTGGCTGCAAAGGGAATTCTGTGTAGGAAGTAACCAAGTTGGACACCATTACTGTTAGGAGAAATGGAAACAATTAATAGAGCAAAATACTTCATAGATGATAAGCATTCTGTTTTCAAAGTATTAACTGATTCCTAATCTGTATCTGGCTACTGAAAGATGTCATAAAATAAAATAGCTGAAAAACATAATAAAAAAACCCAATAGTATAATTACACTGAAAATCTACCACATTTTTCCATTTTAATCACTGTTTCTGGAAAGAATTTAAGGTATACTTTGGACTTTGCAAGATATTATTTCCAAGTCTGATCTTTTTACATACTGCTTATTCCATAAGCTTCATTCGTTTACTACTGGAAAGTAGTAAACTAATAGATCAAGGATTGAGGAAAAGCAGCATCAAATTAGTGTTTTCCTGAAGCCTATAGAACAATCAAGCTACTTGCAATGGAGGAAGAGGAGGTGAGTACACACTGTGTGTTGTTCTCAGCAACAACTCTGATGTGAGTCAAGAGAGAATAGAGGAGGATCTAAATCCAGCAAATCACCAACAAAGGGATTGTCTCGTCTGGCAGTGCAAGGCATCTCCATCTGTAGTCTCTGCAGACCTACCCAGGGTTGACTGAATACACAACAAACACGGAATACAATCATGGAAGCCAAGGTTTCCATACTAACAAAGGCAAATAGCTCCAGAGCCAAGTACCCTCTTTCTCACAATATTTTCATACTAACCTTTCTCAGTAAATTAAAAAAAAAAAAAAAAAGTTTTGAATTTAATTCCTCAATATTTATCAGTGCTCAGGAGATGGCATTGGTTTTGATAGTACTGAAATTTTGACAGCTGTTTATCCCCATGGCTTGTTTTCTCAATCAAAACATTATTTAAGTAATCAGAGGAAGCACTGAATTCAAACATCAGGTTTTAACCATCTTTTTCTTTTCTTATACAGCATTCTTTCTCCAGAAAGAAGGAAAAAAAAATCCACGGAGAAAGACTGTCACTGGCTTCTAACTCTTATGATACCCTTATCTATAATTAAGCACAGCCTTAATTTCAATTTGATAACTTAGTTTTCCAAGTTCTGGGGATATTCTGTCTCTATAAGAACAATATAAATTCTTACATTTTTAATTTTAGGCTGGAAAATAATGTGCTATCTGATGTATTAGTTATCTCCCTGATTATTCTGCAGAGGGATAGATAAAGATCAAAATACAGAAAAGGAGAAGGATTTGGCATTAGCCAAATCTACCAGACCCCTTAGAGAGGAGAAAAGCAGAAATTTTATTAAAACATGTTTTGAATTCAGACTCAACAGGATCACTAAACTAATAAGTACTAGGAGTGACTTTATGAGCCACGTTTGAGTAAATGGTCATCACATCCTGAAAAAAGTAAGTCACCTCAGTTTAAGGCATAGATTGAGAGAGAAAAATAATTTTTTTTCCAGTTTTAACTCTTGTTCAGCAACTCTTGGTCATCCCATGAAATTAGATGAAAAACCCTGAAAAAACTTCTCTGCAATCAGCAAAACAGATAAGTCTAACAATCAAAAAAGATCTCAGGCAAATAACATTTCTATACATTTGACTTTCCATGTGGGGAAGCTAGTTAGCAGGATGGGATGTGAATTCACAGAACACTGGTCATTTTACCCTCAGCCACCTCAGGCATTGAATTCATATTGACTGACGTGGCTTAACTGCATTTTCAACTGGAGTATCATGTTAGAAACCACTGACATGAATGGTCCTTCACCCACAATACTGAGTCCAAGTGAATCAGAGAAAGGTAAGGAGAGTCCTTCACATCATCATGCAGGCACTCTGCCTAGCAGAATGCTTGTACTGGATCCCTTCTTATGAGGTGTGATGTGAAATACTGTAAAACTGGATGTCTAGGCAGGGAGTTGTCCATCAGGGCTAACATTCAAGGAAATCACTCTAAGGCAGGCACGTGGGATGTGGGAGGATAATAAACCTCAGGAAGAAAAGACGTTGCCCTTAATAGAAGTCACAATAGACTTTTGATGGAATAGGTGCACAGGGACTGTTTGGAGTAGGAACAGAAAATAATGGAGAAAAATGCAACAAAACCTCAAAATCAGCATAGTTTTCTCCCCAAGCCCCAAGATTCCTTTCCATGCAGACCCAAACCCCATATCAAGACATGACAAATGCTATGTGATGTGACTACTCCACTCTCCTACATATCCCAGGTATCCTGGGCAAAAGGGTTCCCAGCACAACACTGATGTGTCTGGGTGAGGACTCAATTTCTGGCCATTTTCCTTGCGACCTGTTACCTGATCTTCAGCAATGTTTTTGCACAAGCTATCTTAAAGCACTCCTCTTCCACTTGTCTCAGTACACCCTGTGGTGAGGGGTCCAAACAAGTCCTTTTGTACCCCAAGTGCCCAAAAGATGCATGAATGTGGCGCAGTGCAGACTGGTGGATGTAGGAGCAAGGGCAGGCAGGGGACGTGTGTGAGGAACTATTCAGGATTTACTGAAGGTGTGCATTTTTCTCGGATTAGTTAAATCCAATAAAACATTGAAGTGAAAATGGTTCTTCCAAATTTGTGTGGCTTTGGTATAATTCACTCAGAATGATTCATCTCTAAAAAGGAGCCTCCACTCCTGGCCTTCCCACAGCTGAACTCATTCACTTTAAATATTAATATTTTGAGTGCCTTGCCTGGACCATCTGTAGGACTGATCACCTGGAGTGTCTATGCAAAGCAACCATTTGGCCGCAAATTCACAGTTTAGCTAATTTACTCTTATAGACAAGCAATTGTTTTGGCATAAAAGCCTGATCAGCTAAATCCTATCCCTCTCTTAAATGTTTATTCAAAGTTCTGCTGTGGCCCATGACATACCACAAGGGTTCTGGCTCCCTGCTCTAAAATAATTAGTCTGGGGAAATTAAACAGCGCTCTCTGCACACCTGTGGCTGGCTGTGCTCCCGCCTGACAGCGCTGCCTCTCCCACACCAACGCACGCTGGCTGTGAGCACGGCTCCCAGGGCTGCCGTGCCCAGGATGCAGCCTCACAGAAACCCATCAGGGACAACCGTGCTGTTCCTCATGAAGCCAAATGGAACCACTGGTTTGGCAAAGAAGCTGCTCACGAGGGTCTCTGCTTAGAAGATTTATATTTTAAACAGGCAACAGCTAATATCAAGGGGGAACAGATACATTACCAGCAAGTCATTTCCAAGCAGCTAATAATTGTTTCCCTACCCACCAGATCCTAGGATGCATTTTCAGGTTTAAACATAACATATACATTGTAAATAGAGGAAACATCTGGGGTTTATTATAACACCACTTTGCTAGCCTTGGGCATTGTACAACTCCCGCAGGCCACGGTTCACCCTTGACCTGCCAAAGACGATTACTGTACTCAGGCAACTTCCCCTGCTCCACAGCTGCTTGCCTCCCCCTCCCCTCTGTCAATACTCACTACCACTATCATTACAGCTACCATCCTACAACAGCAGTCAGAAACTTGGGTTGTCATGGTCACTGCATGGCAACAGCGTGGCTAAGCAGGCGAGGAAAAGATGATGAGGGTAGTCAGTGAAGTCACTTTGCTTGCTAACCCCAGGGGAAGTAGGGCTGCCCAACACCATCTGTATGGACAGCCTTCTTTTCCTCCCCCCACAAGGCCACCTTCCTTCTCTGTTCCAACCTTGTGGGTCAGTGATGGCTCAGTTTCCCTCCTTCCCCAACTTCCAGTCTCCCACTGAGCCAAAAATGACCGTGTGCCTCTCCCCTACTCTTCCTGCAGCCTTATCTTCCAGACACATCTTGCTCCCCAAGTTCTCTGCTCTCCCTTCTCTTTTAGGTCTGCACCGAGGACCTCTCTATTCACTCATTTCCCCACTGCTCAGTGTCCAGCCCCACAAATCCCAGGCCTGTCCCTGCTTTTCCAACAATTTACCCATCCCTTTGAACATGATCCCAACCTGACTTCTCCCTGGGTAATATCTCATGCATAATAACACAGCAGCACTACAGGCTGGGCATCTGGTTTCCCTGGCTGGGGCTAGAAACTTTTCCTGGCCTCATCAGCCAGGGGAAGGCATTTTAGGGCTGTTGGTGCAAGGACAGACTGCAAAACTTTTGCTGAACTAAGGCAAAGTGTGAATTTAAAGTACTTCTGTTACACTTTGGTGAGGACACACCTTCAGAAAAAAAGTGATCTTAATTCTCTCTGGTTTATAGCTAAAAATAATAAAAAAACACAAGTGAGGATCCAATATGACTTAATGTATGCACTTTAAAGCTCATCTGGATGAGCTTTCCAGGTGTCCCTGTATAAGCACACCACTGACAACAGACTCTTGCCTTCCAAGCCGTTTTTGCCTGCATTTGATTCTCCCTGATGAATGCCTGAACAAGTGGGTAGGGGAGCAGCACTCAATGGTTCTGTTCAGAAACACAGCAGAAATAAAATACAGCCTCTGTTCCAGAAGCTTTGTCTGCTGCAGAGCAGACCCAGCAGCCTCCCAGCCAAACCATGACCAGTTGCACCCCAATTTACAGCTCACTGGAGAGTGATGCCCTTTCATAGGAGCCTTCTGTTACAAGAAGCCTGCCAAGAGGTGACAACCATTTCAGCAACAGTATGTACATCTGCAGAGTGCTGCAAAGGTTCTCTGCCACCCCTTCCTGACTAAAGCCTACTGACTGATGCTATATCCACCCTGGCCCTGAGAGTTCACATGCTGATTACTGGAGCAGCGCCCTCCTCTCCCCCTTCTCTGCAACATAGAGGTAAATTTATGAAAATCAACATCAGAAATGTATTGCCTTTTTAAGGTTTTATTACTCGGTAGCCTGGTAAAATCCTATTTCATAGGAAAAAAATAATATGTAGCATTGTCTTATTATTTTTTTATTTCTTAATTTGTTAAGTTCAATCTACTGATCAATTTAAACATCATCCTAGAATAATGCTATGGTAAAACAAATGCACATTTAGAGAATAAATGGAATTGATTATCTTCTGGAATAAAAGGTCTTAGTAAATGACGTATTTAAATATAACTCCTCAATTCCTCTCTGAAGAAGCACCTGGTAATTCACTTTTTGGATCAAATTGCAACTCCACAAAAACTTTATGACCTCATGTGGTCTTTCCACCCCCACATTCCTACCTCGAAACATTATATACAGTATGCTCCAGGCAAGAACTGAGTTAGAAATGTGGATGGTGGTTCTGGGGAAAAAGATACAGCAGACACAGGACAGAAGCAGAGCACTGAGAACATGATAAACAGACAACTGCTTAAGGAAGGTGCCCTGAGATGCTGGCAGAGTCATTCCTGGCCAAGTGTATATCCTCTCCTCTTGTTTGAAAAGTCCTCTACACCAAATAATTTCCCTTGTCAAGCAGGCCCACGTGCCCATTCTTCACTTCATCCTCTAGCATATTTTGTCACATATAAAAATGACCATTCTGATCAGACAAAAACCTAGACTAGCCCGGTATCCCATCTTCAGCTACAGCTGATTATGGGTGACTGAAAAAAAAAAAAAAAAGTAACCAGCAATCATTGACTGTGATGGTCTTGGACACAGTAAAGCCCAACAGGTCAGCAAGCTGCAGTGGAAGCAGGTGAGATGCTTGGGAGCCTTTCTGGTGTGATGCAGATTCAAATCTGCCTCTCGTTTCTTTGGTGGGGCTTGGAGGTGGACAGAAACCTCGACAGGCTCCTAGGCAGGACCTGGGACCAGTGTTGTGGAAACACTGTCATCCCGTGATGACGACCCTGGAGCAGTCTTGCTGGACAGATGTGCCCTGTTAATGGTCAGGAGAAGATGTGCAAACACTGTGAGGGTAATCCTGTCTTGTGGTTTTTATCTTATCTACTCCCCGGTGTAGAGCCAGCAGTCACCATGGTTTTCTGAAGGGAAATAGCCTCACAAACTAATTTCAGTTCTAAATACCTCAAGTTGTTCCTTATCCCTCAACTCCAAAGTGATTTATAGCTCTTATTTGTGCCTGGAGTCTTTGGCATTGATCTGAAATTAACTGAGCTTTGCCATGAAACGGATAGTGAGAAACATCATGAAATGTTCCATGAAACAAAGCAATTCTGAGGCCACTTGGTATTTCTGTTAAGGGAGTTGTCAACCAACTGCAGCTTAAAAAAAAAAAATCATAGTGAACTCATTACTTTTGACATTTCTAGGCTACCCTGATGACCCATGGTGAGATTTCTGCTTTTCCACAAAAAGCTTGTTTCCCCACATTATCAAAAGAAGATGCATTTGTTCCTATCTATAACATTAATAAAGAATTAAACGGGTTATTTGGAAAAATATACTGCCCTCTCACAGAGGCTTTCAGTTCTATTCCTTAAGGAGAGCAGTGTTCTCCAGATTTGTCATCCGGCTGTTGGCATATTTCAATTCTTGGGGATTGCTCCCCAAGGAGGTCTTTCCAGGAGCTCCATCATTCTTATGGAACTGTGAGTTAAAAATGTCTTAGAAAAGAAGTCTTTTCTTGTCACTTCCCCAGCTGATAAATTCTGTGTAATATAGCTCTAGGAGGTCTTGAAACGCAAATAAACTCCTCTCTTGCTGCATTTGTGATGGACTGGAGTGCATGTGTGTGCACAAGTTCTCACATGTTTACACTAATATTGCTCTAACATGACTCTGGGGAAAAAAAAATTAAGAGTTTGCCTTTTCCTCCTGAAAGCTAAGTAGTTTAGAATAGAATGAGTAAAAGCTATCACCTTGCTGCTATAAAGAGGGTAAGATGAAAAAGATGCCAAAACAATTCCAAATGTACAGGTACCTGATTTCACACATCATATGAGTTAACTGCTAACCTCAACAGCAAACATTAGATGTTCAGTTTAATTATCTTTCTCTGCCTGTTACCTCTTGGCCAGCAGACATGATACAGTGCATTATATCAATTTCTTCCACAAACAGTTTTTGTGGAACAGACGTCCTTTTGTTATTCTCAGTTTAAATAATTTGCAGCGTCTTAACTGCATTTTTACCTGACCCTTTTGGGACTTACCAAAGGACACCTAGGATGGCCTGCTTAGAGTTTAAGATATATGGTTATTTGTGCAGGGTGAGAGAAGGGAAAACCTAGACCTAAGCACACAGCCCTAGCTAGTTCCTAAGCATGCTTAGGAAAATGCTTAAGCTTAAGTCTGCAAATGCTCCCAATAATGTTCAAGGAGTTTCAATGCATTCCTTACAGGTCAACTTGTGTGTAAGTATTCTGGAAGACCATTTTCCTTTCAGGGCTTAGGTGTGGACACAACACAGTGATACACAGACATGGTACCCTCAGAACTGCCTGTAATGGGTGAGATGGATTGGATAAAACTTGCTCCTGGTGATTTTGATCCAAATCAAGATCAAGAAGAAGAAAACCTTTCATCACAGACTTAAGGAGAAAAAAAGCCATGAGCAAGTCAATGACAGGATACCATCTGCAGCAGAATCACCTGTACAGTTGAGAGGGAACATCAGGCAGAGCAGTGGACACCATCTCTCTACCCATTATATGTCATCCTGCCATTTAATCTCATTTTCATGCTGTTTCCCTCTTGTCAGTGCCATGGAGGTACCTTCAGGCAAGCTCACTGTGGCAGCAATTGCTCAGCACAACTTGTCACTGGAGACAAGTTTGAACTTGGAATCAAAAGGTAAACAGACACTGAGAACTCAAACTAAAGATCCTGGACAGAAAAAGAGCTATATAGACCTAGCAGCTTACTTCAGCAGCTACCAAAGCAGCTACCAAAGCAGCTACTTTAATGGCACTAGCATTCAAAGTCAGCTTGAGGAAAAATCAAAGCCTGGAGTGAACCATGAGAAGCATTTAAAAATCTACCCTGGGACTAAGCAATTCTCAGCCATCCTTGGTGTCCTAGGAATCTGTCTTTGCCCTTCTCCTCAAGAGGAAGCAATGTCACTGCAGCAGCAGTGCAATTAATTCCGTACCTTCAAAACAAAATGCCTAGATGAAGCTACTTCTCTTTCAACATCTCTTAGAAATTATATCCCCTCCCTTGGTCTTTTCTTGTGGACTGAAGTGACATCCTGTTAACAACAACCTCTGCCTTCATCCTGCTGTTAGGTACAACTCATACCGCAGCCAAAGAATTGGCCCCCCTCATGCAATCTGCCTAGAAACTGGATTGTTCCATGCCTGAAACTGGCTGGATTATTGCTATCAGCTTCTAAGAGTCAGGTGTGAGCTGGAAAAGGGATGAGAGAAGATGGCAAATTTGGGGATGGAAGCAAGAACACTGGCACCTGAGACCAGTGGTTCTGTCATTTATGGAGCTGATATGAGCCTCAAGTGGGACCTTACAGGTATAAAGAAGATGGGAGGATGGTCCCTACAAAGAAGTTCCTCGCCCAGGTGAGGTGGTCTTCACCCTAAGCGTGAGGACAGAGTGGGATGAGAAACATCTTTACTCACAGAATGGGAAAAAAGCCAAAGGCATATCAATGCCAAATAACCTAGGAGTGGAGCTGAGTTAACAGGATAGTTATCTATTTTTAATCCCTCTCTCTGACCTTGTTTAAAAAAAATCCTTCTCTCGCTTCAGTTAGCTGTTATTGAAATAGTTTTCCAATTTCTGACCTTGCTGGCACTTCATAAAGTCAGGAAAACCTGTGCTTAACATCAGTTTCAGTCTGGTTGATAATCAGTTTCTTTTTTTCCACAGTTCATCTTATCATCCAGCATTCACACTTAGCCTTTTTACATTTGCAGTACCTTTTCACATGCTATGAGCAACATGCTTAAGTAAAAGTTGCATTTAAATCAAAATGTACCAAGATAAAAAAGATTGGGCTAGGACTGCTGGAATCTACAACACTAAGTCTGGCTCAGAATGTTTGCCAGACTAGAAGCTTGTAACAGAAAAAAAAACTCACCCAGTAATTTCTGCATTAATCCCATACCTTTTGGTTGAACTACAGCCCACCTTTCAAAAATTATTCCAATCCTCATCTCAGATGCTAGGAGGGACAGAAATCCTCCACATGCCCAGGCAAGTTCTTTTTCTGCACAACTGCCTTGACTTTTAAAAGCACTGCTTTTTAACTAACCCCACAGGTGCACTAGCAGCTGCCTTAGTTCTCTGGAGCTTGACAGAACACTCAGTTTCTATCTCTGCATTTCCAGTCCACTCTTTCCAAGAACAGGGTCAGCTTGCAGCTACTATGTTTTCAGGTTTGTTTTTCAAAGTTTTAGCTAACTTCATTAGTCCTAATGTAACTTCTCCTGAGATGATCAGGACACTGCTCTAAAGCTGGCATGGATCATTGCAGAATGGGCAGAAACAAGAAGGAGGCACTGGCTGCCCTGGGACACCAGTTTTCACAGGTCAGATTGTTCCCATTGGAATGGGGAAGCTCTGCATGGGAGGTTTCTCTTTCATTCTTACAAAAGTACATACTGTCCTTGGAAGCAGCCTGCTGGAAAACTTTCCTAATAAAACCTTTTCTCCGAGGGTTTCTCAACTCCTGCCAGTGACTCTCCCTGAACCTGCAGGTCTGCTACAATGGCACAGTTGACATCTTCTCCAATGCCCTTCAGCCTCATATTCACCCTGTAGAAACAGCTCCTGCCATAGGGCTGCATAGTTCCAGAGGGACAGCAATGTGCCTGCTACCTAAAAAGACCTCTCCTCTTCCTACCTCTCCTGCAGTAGACATATCTACTAACAATGCACAGTGTCCTCCAGGAAACTTATTTTCACAAAGGGAAAGGAATCTTTTTGACAATTAAAAAAAAAAAAAAAGGGGGCAAATGACATGTTTGTGATACCTATATGTTATGGCTATGTGTTAAAAACCATGGTGGCTTGAAGGAAGAGGTTAGACTGAGAGTCAGGAGACTCTGGTTTCTGTGACCAGACTGATCTGTTGTGAACTTGGACATGCAAAGACTGTATGATCCTAGGCAATGGGAGCTTGTTCCACAGAAGGCAGTTTGAAGGACAGAGATTTCAGCTAGAGCTCAATAACTGTGATGACACAAACATCACCAGCTTATTTGGAGCAAATCAAGAAGACATGCAAAAATATATTCACAGAGTAACAGGGCCACCCATTCCAAATATAGCAGAATAACTCAGAGCAGTTTTCAGTGCTGTTTTGTATACAGGTGCAATATGGCATTAATAGAATGCTCTTTTTTCTCTTTTGTAAGTCCAATGGACTTTCCCAAAGGAAAACGGAATAAACTGTAACTGCAGAAGCCAACAGTACCACTAAAACATCACACCTGCATGTGCTCACACACATACACACACATAAATACATACAAATTGGATTTAGAATTTAACTCTTCTGTCAGTAATGGCAGTGATAACAACCCCTGTCTATCACCTCTGCAACTGGATGTTACTAGGGTCTCTGTTTAGTCACCTTAAGTATGCATTCATGCTTTGGTAACTGCCTTCAAAGGGATTAACCATTAGCCATAGGACATGGCATGTGGTTGACTCAAGGGTGAAATGAAAGCTGTTAACACAGGAGAAAGGCATCGAGCAAGGCTCAGCCTGAGTCCATGCCTGAATGCCAAGCCCAAACTCCCTGATCTGGATTCCCCCTGCTTACAGAGGTGGAAGGACCATCAGCTCATAAAACCTGAGGAAGAGATGCACAGAGCAAATGAGTAAAGACTCCCAAGTGAACTGTCACAAGTGGATTAACATCTCCCTCTTCCTCCCCGACCTGTGAAGCCTGTGGACTTGGTTGTCAGAGCTAGGATTCAAATGGCCCATAGTGAACAAACTATATAACACGGTCAATTTCTCACCAGATCTAATGCTCCCACAGAAAATTACACAACCAGAAACACAAAACCAGACACAAGTAGTACATAAATGTACTATAAATGTACTTCTGTACATAAATGAAAAACTAGCAGTTACTCCAGACAGGAGGTTATGTTAAAGATCTCTATCAATCCCTCATGAAATATCTTGGTTCACTTTCCTTTCATTGTTTTTTTTTTTTTTTTTTTTTTTTTTTTTTTTTTTTTTTTTTTTTTTTGTTGTTGTTTTTTTGTTTTTGTTTTTTTGTTTTTTTTTTTTTTTCTTTATTAAGAGAAATAGAGCAGATGAGATGGACAGGAAGAAGGGAGATAAAAAGAAGGAAAAGGATGGAGAGATAACAAAGAATAAAGAAAGATGGAGAAAAGAAATGAGGGAGAAAGAAAACTATGGAAGAAGGACAAAAAGGGATGCATAAAAGGACAGCAGGACAGCAGGACAGATGGATGGAAAGAAGGGAAGAAAGAAGGGAAAGAGAGAAAGGACAAAGGAAGGGAAGAAGAGGGGTAGAGGAAGTGTGGTAGGAAAGGAAGAAGCGAGAGAACGAACAAAAAGAAAAGCATTCCTGTGACCTCACACTAAACGACTTCACTCTCATACTGCATGAGATCAGAGCAGAGTGTTTTTCAGGACCAAAGCCTCCGTCCCTCACAGCTTCTCTACCTGTTTTCCGCCCATCCACTGACCTTCAACACAACACAACACAACAGCCGTAACAACCCCCACGCGAACCATCCTCGGACGCTGACGAGGCGCGCACAGCGCCAAAGGGCAGCGGGTCCGTCCCGCCGCGGAGCGGNTTTTCTTTATTTCTAAAGCAGCGCTTCCACAGACGCCTCCGCAGGCGAGCGCCGCAATCCGTCCCTTCTCTCCGCCGCGCTGCGCCTGCGGCGCCGCTGCCGCCGCAACCCCGGCACCGGTACCGCAACCCTCCCGATGCAAGCGTGCTACTGTAGGCTTTCTGAACCGCTCCCCCGCCGAACCCAGGGCTCCGTGTACCTGAGGTAACAACTGAGGGTTAACTGAACCATCTCAAACACACTCGAGCAGCTCTTTGCACAACTAGAATGACTCATACAAAATACTGACACTTGGTTTGTTTTCTTGTATCATAACGGAACACGATAAACTATCAGTACTGTTAAAGGCACATTCACTCTTGTTACTTTTGGAACGTTAGCAAAACACTGATTTGGTAAGAATTCATAGCATTTCCAGATCCTGACACCCTGAGACACAATTGTTCTCCACTGTTTTGCTTTTGGTTGTAACCACCTGCCTCAAAGGGCTATCAGATGCTTGTAGATAGATTGAAGGGGGGGGAGGTAGGAGAAGGGAGATGCTTGGAAGAAAGTTTTCCACAGCTCTGCATTTAACTTGTCTTACTTTAAGAATAATAATTTGCCACTTAGGTGCCTAAAGTCGAAGGTGTTCTCAAAGATCCTCTATGGCTAGGCATTCACAAACCAAGCACCCAAAAACTTTTTGTGAAAACTAAGTGACTCTGATTCAGTAGAGGAGATGAAAAACAAGCTGCCCCAAAGAGTGAGTGCTGAAGTTTCTGAAATATCAGCTGCATATGATCTTTTTTTCTTTTTTTACTTATGAGTGCTGTTTCAAACTGCCTCATTCAACCTTTTTTCCCCTCCTTTTTCAGTCACTGCCTTTCCAGAAATCTGAGAAGCCCACAACTACAAATAGACAAACTCAGATTCAAGAGTTAGCTCACAAGCTTTGCCAGAGGTTAAAGTTTTAAAATCCACACATAGCTTAGCAGGCTTTGGCATTTCTACATGAAAGATAAAAATTTTGTTCAACCTTCCCCAGCCATCAATATTTGCACAAAGTTCAGAACAGTTTCTGGATTTATTTCACAGGGGAATGCCTTTCTATACACATGCAGTATTTACTGGACAACTGTACTGGTATGTTCTCACCATTCTGTTTGCATTCCCATGGCTGCAGTCAAGTAGTACTTCTAGTGTTAATTCAAAAAAGTTTGAATGGTGACTAATCTCGTTTATTCAAAAAAAACATGAACACACTCGCATGCTTTTTAAGGGATTCACTCTCAAAATTGCTCTGAAGATTGTGTGGAATGTTTGGAGAATGCAGGCATTGCACACAGGTAGAGAGGCTTTCCTCACAGAAAAATGTACAAGCATAGCAGCAGCATATAAATATTTTGGATTGGAAACACCAAAAGAAGTGGTCACTCCTTCTAAGCAATAGTTTACCTCTACAAGTGGACTGGTTTTGTCAGAAATCACAGCTTTCATTCCATCTCCCAGACTCTTGCCTTCAATTCATGTTGAAACAGTGATCAGTCTTCTGATATCTTTTTAGGAATATTGAATATCAAATTTAGCAACTCTCAGATTGAGTTCTAATCTTCCCAACCAAGCTCTCACCTGCAGCTTGGTCTTTAATATGATTAAAAACATTTCTTCCTCTGGCAACCAAGCCTGCTTCCAGGATACAGTCAAACATTCTGCTCAAACACACTCATCTGATCTGAACTTAGTGCTGTTTATTCTGTCAAGCAATTTCTAAGCTCCAGCATTTTATCTAAGTCTAGATTAAACCCACCAGGAGATACTTATTTTCTATGTCAATGACCACACCCTCTCTACTTCGGGCTCTGTTAGTGCAGATGTGTTCAGAACAATGCTGCTGAGGTCATTTCACTGAAATAATAATTGAGACCCATTTGGTGGTCTTCCCTCTTTCTTCTCTGTGTTTTGGCACCAGCAAGGCTTGTGAAGCCTTGCTCTTCCTACCACTAGAGAGTGGCTGACAAAACCCAAGACCGGAGTTCACAGCACTATCAAGTCTTCACACATCAAGGTGTTTTCCTCAGAAAGGCTTCACACTTTGTCCTTTCAAGCTCAGCAACCTCACCCTAGTCTTCTCTGCTAAGCAGAACCACCTGAAAACTCACATTCCCCAAGATGTCTGCAAACGACAAAGGGGCTGGGCTGATGTGCTGGTAGCCCACCTTACTGACAAAAACACAGCCTCCACAGAGGGATTTTTCTAGGGCTGACTCCTTTCTCTCAGTGCACTAGCCCCGCCTCATGCAGTCCAACACTAAAGTTGGGTAGGCAGAAGTTGGGCTGACACAGGGTCTAGGGCCTATTCCCAGCCCTGTGCTCGGGCTCCAACAGCACCTTAAATCAGGAGCAGTGCCTGTGTGAGGGGCTAATCTGGGGACCTTGGGTGCCCAACCTCAGCTTTCCTGCATAAGCTTTCTCTGCCCAGGCTGGATGTATTTTCAGTGTGCTGGCAATGCTCTAGGAAGCCCTGCTGGCAGATTTGTGGAGCCTGTCTGCACACTAGTTGGCATGGCATTTCACTGACACAACTTGGAGAAAAGCTGGAAACTTCTCTCCATTTATAACTCTCTCTTCAGTCTTCCATGCTTTTTATTTATCATGGTCCAGAGTGCCCTGCTAAAGGAAGATATAGTCACTCTGGTCTTGACACAAGCCAGACAGTATCAGTTTATTCAAGAGAACTAGTAGCAAGGGGGAGTAAATGTTCTAAATAATTTTAGTGATAAAGAAATCATAGCAACAGGGACCTCCCCAAACTTTTTAACAGAGCCCAGACTTCACCTAGGCATTGGAAAACATGAAGATTTTTGTCTGTGTTACCACTGTGCAGGTGAGCAAAGAAGGCCAAACCTCCTTCATCTCTTTTTTTTCCAATAACTAACTTTCCTGTCCTATAGCAGTTCTGGAGTTTCTGGATAAGTTGTGACAGAGTATGAAAGATTTTCTCATACCTTTTCTTGCCAATTAACAAAGCTGATTCTCAACCCATTGAGAAATTATCAATGCTTCCAGACCCAGGAGTCTGGAACTCCTGCATATGATACACTTTGACAGTCAAAAGCAAACTAAGTTGCAAGGAGCTACGGTCAGAAAAAACTTCACTAAGCAAAAATCTGAACACCCCCTAAGAGTTGCTAGTGCCAGATCTTAAAACTGAGGACTGTCTGCAAGCCATGCTCTTCATAAGGAGGACCGTAAGTGGATGAAAACTCCGCGTAGACAAGAACACAACAGAGAAGATGATAATTCCTGACATAATTCAACTAAAGAAAGCAGGTAACTAAAAGCAAAACTGTTTCATAACCTCTCAGATTGCACATCCTGAACATACCAAATGAAACAGGTACGGCTGCAAACCTATATTAGCAAAAAGGAAAAATGTGGTCCTGTCAAAGTCGGAAGGCCATCACAGAGTCCGCAGTCAGTACTGTTAATCAATATGAGTAGACTAGTAATTAATTCAAGCTCTAATATGCTTGAACAGAGAGAATAAAAACCCATGGCTTGAAATGCAAAATTGCTCTCATTACTTTTTATATTAACCACTCTTTCTGCTCTTTCTTGTCTAAGTATCAGTTCTAGCTCTAAATGCCCCTCAAACCCTAAGAACCCGCGCCCTTAAGTAACAGCTTAGATAAAATCCGTATTACATTGCCAGTGTGACATTATCTGATTCAGAGTCAAATTTACAGTCATGCGTTATGCTGTATTTAATTTTCCCATTAGACAGACTACATGGATTAGCTACACATGTGAACTATCCTGACACCTACACTCATCTTGGAAGGAATGGGATTTTTATTACATAAGATAGAAGAATGTTCAGTTCTTGCCCACACAGGAAACTCTTGACTAGCAATGTCAGGTATGGATGAAGGCGGTACTCTTTCATACCTATAAAAACATACTGGTGCTTTGGAGACCTGAGGTAAGCACTTGCCAGAAAAGTGGATTATTTCTGGTTCAAACACTGACAGATTTTGGCTTAGTAAAGACTTAGCCTTCTGGAGTTTTAGCAAAGCCTTAGGAGCTGGCATGATCTGAATCCTGCCCTGATGAATCTCAATCTACATTTGCTACCCTTCAGATTTTCAGGTAAAACCCTCACCATGGCAGACATAATCAGACCACCAGAAGTGAGAATTAACCACACTTAAATACCTAAACTTAAGGATTTTTCTGTTCTTCTAGCTCCCCTCTACAGAGAAAGAAGACCACCTTCTCAAAAATCTCTGCCTAGTTTAGAAGCTGACTTGGTTGGATTACTCAAAATATATGCCCTCTGGTTCACAGCTCCTTTCACTACTCCCTCAACACCCTGCTCCACTACAAAAGGAAAACTGCACAACAGGACAAACAAATCTCTCCTACACAAATGGGATGGGACGCTGTAAAACTCTGAGGTGCACAGTGAGAAAATGTGTGTCTCCTTGACAGATCTTTCCTATCACAAACTGTCCAACTTGTCACTGTCTTCCTGTTTTGTCAGCCACAAAAACAAACAAAAAGCCTCGCAAACACTTCAAACAGCCCAGCTGTCACAGATAAGTTTGCCAGAGGTTTTAATGTTTTAATGTCAGAGGTGGTTAGTTTTAGCAGGAGATGCTTACAACGCTTGCACAGTGTAACAGCATTACAAAAATCTGGTGAAAGAGAAAAGGTCAAAAGAAGTGTTTGTCTCTATCTTGGCATAACAAGGGAAGTCTCCTGTGCTGTACCTGAAACTTGTTTACAGCCACTGCTGAGCAGAAGCTGGGCGAGCTGTGTCTCCAAACAACCCAGAGAAGAGGATGCAGTGGGCAGTGCTAGTTTGTAAAAATTAGTAGCCCAAAGGGATATCTGCTGCTGTTGAATCACACATATCATCCCTGAGGGCTGATGACTGAAGTCAAGAGCAGCACTATGCTGGCCATGATGCATTGGGCAAAATTAATGTAGGTATATTTAGAAAGTTTTACCCTACTGAGCTTTATGTTAATTTGGCTGTTGGGACAGGAAAACACCACAAAGAGGGAAAAAATACACAACGAAAGAAAAAAACCCCAAACCAAACCACAGGCAATTGACTGCTTTTCCCATGCTTCTTTCAAAACAATTTCTCACAAAACTCCAAAGAATTCAAATGCAACCATATTCATTGCTGTTGTAAAAACCTAAAGGTATCCATAGATACCGCTAGGCTTTCTGATAAACTAGGTGGCATAACACAAGGTCTCTAGGAAAAACATCATGCACTCATATGTGTTTGTACTGCACTAGGAGTCTTGATCTTGACTAGGCTTTGGCTGACAGAGATAAGTAACTATGGCGAGTGGGGCGGCACCCTCAGCTGCGACCCTTCCTTTGGGTCCTGCTTCTGGACACCTACGGAGGACAAGGGTATCACTGGCATGAATTCTTGTGCTTAATACTGAGGAGGCACGAGAGGAACAACACGTGCTGCTAAGTGAGCGCAACGTCCTCTCTGATCATCCCTGAGTAAATAGCTGCAAGTTTAGACAAAATACCCCATATGAAAGTTGGCCATCTGTTCAACTACGCTAAGTGATTTCTGGGGAAAGGAAGGGACAAAAAACGTGTTTTGTAACAGGAGAGACAGCCTCACGCCCTCCAAAAAATGGAGGGAGGGGGGGAAAAATATGAAGAAAGCAACAGCTGACCGAGAGCCTCTCAGGATTTCGGGGCCAGCGGGAGGGAAACAGGGCAGCAGACCGAACCGTGGTCGGACAGCCGAGGGGCTCCCGGCAACGCCGCCGCCTCCGCTCCGGGAGCTCTGCGGGCAGCCGCGGCGGGGCGCGGAGGTTCCG
>WBNO01014689.1:20937-61985 GCA_013400575.1 Peucedramus taeniatus
CGCGCTGCGGGCGCGGGCGGCTCTGGGGGGGCGAGGCCGGGGCCTCCCCCGGCGGTCAGGGTGGGGAGGGGTCGCAGAAAGCGTGAGGCGGGCGCGGTATTCATCAGGGTACTGACGAGCTGCCACTTAGGCACCTGCTTAAGCTGAGGCTTCCGCTTAACCTGCGAGGTTACCGGCAGGGCCGCCTCCGCCCCGGCGGCGGGGCATGCTCAGGGGACGGAGGGTCTGCAAGACTAGCGTGCGCTGCCGGACCTGGTGATTTGCAAGGAGGTCCTGTCCCGGGGAAGTCTCACTGTCCTCAGGGTGGGTCCGTTTCTACTTTGGTACCTTCTCATGGGTCTGGTCCCGGAACCACCAATTCTCACAGCCACCAGTTGGTCAGGTAAAGCCTTGCTGCAGTCCACAGACGAAACTGCACCCAATACAGCCCAAGACAACTGTGAAGTAACTGATAACAGTGTAAGGGAACCAAACTGAACTCCACCATCAGCTGGAAAACTTCAGGAATCAGTATATAATTGTTCAGCCAATCTGAACTATAGTCCCTGATGGTAGAAGTATTACCTGTAGGACTTGAACTTATTCATTATTGGGTGGAAAACACAATACTTAGAAGTTATAGAAAAGATCTATACAAACTACTTGAAGTCTCACAATGAAAGGTCTTTCCTGGAAAAGTCACGCAATGTGGAAAAGCAGATTGAGTCAGAATCTAAAACTAGGTTTGCTACTTCAGAGTTCATGGTGATTTCCCCTCTTGAGAAGAGTTGTGTACGTGCCTCAGACATCAAGCAATGACCATCGTGCACAAAAGATGCTTTAAAATTATTTTTCAGTATTCTTGGACCAAAGACATTTGAAAAAATCTTCCCAAAGCAGGCCTAAAAAAGACAAAACAGTGAAAACCTATATATACTGAGTTCCTCATCTTGGCTGAAATTTTTGAACTCAGTTTTTTCAACATACTCTCCTGGAGTGAGAAGATTTTGACGAAGCAGTGGCTAACCAGCATTTTGGTTTTTCAGCATTTGGACTTTGAAACAAACAGAAAAAAAAAAAAAAACCCAATGTTGGTCTAAGTCCTTATCTGTGCGGTAAAAGAAGAGCAGCAAGCAACATCGACTGCAAAACATCAAGGCAAAAAAAATATACTTCCGAAGTGGCCTGGTGATACAACTTTAGTGAAAAATCAAATCAAGATGGGACAGAGTAAGGGGAGAAGACATGCATACAATTCTTGACACAAAAAGTTACAGATGCATTTTAGTCACATTTTGGGTTTCTTGACAGACAACCTTACGACATCCTTTCTCAAGTGTGCTGAAATGAAATTGAGGGGATAAGCCCCAGGCAGGGCGGGGAGGAAAAGCAAGCCTCGCGGAAAGACAGCGGAAGATGGGAGATAGCACTGGCGGCAGTAGCTCGGTTTTTCCTTAAGGGGTCACTACTTAGCAAGGAGGGAGCCTGCAGCAAAATGTAAGGGACTGTTGGCTAACCAAGTGTACTTTTAAGTAATCCCGAAATAACCTGGTTTTCTGTACTTTGCAAAATCTAAATACTCAAACATTATCTTCAGGCTGTGTTCATCAGTATTGAACCATAATTCCAGTGAGTTATCAGCATTGAGGCACCATGGGCAAGACAAAGGGTGCACTCCCACCAAAGACACTGGTTTTGAGGGTGAGATGCCCTGGAAGGAGCATCAAGAATACATTCAAAATGACTAAAATGAAACTCCAGACGAATTCCTGCACCTGGTCTTTCAGAAGTGGGAAATTTGTCAGAAAAACATAACAGAAATCTGTTCCAGAAAAAAGACCATTATTCCGAGAAGAAAGATTGTAATTCATTTTATACAATGTGTCATAGATCCACAGCTTAAGGGTGTGATTTACTTCAGTGTGCACCAATGCCAAAGAAGGTGATATTACTTACTCAGGTAAGTCTGCCTCTCCTTCTCTGCTGTTGCCATCTGTGAGATACTTGAGCAGAGTGGGTGGCAGCTGACCTAACACCATGTTAACGCAGCCATTTTATCCCCTCAGTGGCAGAACTCTGGTAAAGAGCTGGCTTGTCAGAGATCTGTCAGAAAATGCCCAGTCTACATCAATCTTCTGAGCTAGTACAGCACAGTCCAATCTACTGTAGTGTTTCCAAATGTTGAAATACTTTATCTGTTCCTACAGCCAAGGGCGACTTTGGACTTCTTGAACTAGAGAGATGGGACCATTTACATAATTTCAGTGGAATGGGAACCGTAGCTCAGACATGTTGCACAATCTCACAGAAATGGCACAGTTACTTGCAGAACAGCAGTCAAATGTTCATGTACATCAGTTCATAATAGGACAGGTAAAAAGGAGTGCTGCCTACTTGTCACCAATACACAGGGGGAGATTGTGTATGGTGCTTTTACATCTCTTTGCTATTTCCATGTCAACTTCTTCAGTACAAAAACTAAGCTCTGCCTATTCCCAGGCTCATCTCATTGTTGGTAGTCTGGCTCTTCTGGACCTCTGCACGATGTGAACTTGCTTACTTGCTTGTGAAGTGAATGCAGAATGCTGCTAAGTCTGATATTTCACTCATATATACATCTCTGCATAATGTAATGCAAGCTAGAAGAGACAGATGAGTAAACAAAAATAAACAAAGCATGCTCCAGAGTAACAAAAAGTTGAATATAATTTCAAGAATCTGATTTTCTTTTGTTTCTAAGTTCCTTTTTACAAATACACTGATCATACAAAAGGGGCCTAATTACAAATACTTTGAAATTCAAATGCCTTACCAAGACAGAAAAAAATGGTTTAAGACTATTTTTTTTCTGTACAGAAAATGTACCCATTTAACAAAATCATTCTTGAATAGATAATTAAGTTCATGGCTTAGTCCTGTTCTCATTCTTCCCTAAACTGAGGACTGCTGTTTTCTTTTTCTTCCTTTTGTGCTCCTTAAAACCCACAAAGACAAGTGGAAAACAATCTGCATGAACTTCAAAACTGCCTGTTGCCCTCCACTGGTAGTAAGCAAAGAGTAAGAACCGTCATCCTAAACAGACTGAAATGGGAAGGATGCATTGTAAACATGACTGTGAACGAAACACAGTCCTATCTTAGGTTTGACTTAAAATTTTGTCAGCAGCTGAGCACCAGGTCTTTGACATCAACTTAGCTGAGTCAGGACCATAGTACCTTTTGTTCTACTGACATTTTGAAGATGCAAATCTTGATTACATAGAAGTATCCTAATAGTGGTTTAAAGGTCAAGGCAACATCTTTGGCAAAGCAGCAATCATGACAGGTGATGACGTCCCATTAACGTCTCTTTTCAGGAAATGGCACATTTCAGAGTTGTTTGTACATGTATCTGTATATATGTTACTGTAAAACAAGACCTGATAGCCTCCAATTTGCCAGCAATTTTTACAGACTCAATTTGTCAAACTTCGAGAGACTTTCACAGCAAGATAAATGGGTACTTTAGCATCTAATGTTTTAGAACTTTCTACGTCATTCAGTCCCAACGATAAATACACACACACACACACACACACACACACACATAGTGCTAGCCCCATTAATGTGTGAGACACTGATGCTGTTTGGTGTGGGCTGAATGTCTTTACAGACTACTACACTCCTGAAATACATCATTAGTTACAACCCAGAATATGGCCTCTGAAAATACCTAAGCAAAAAGGCTTGGAAGGTGAAAATCTATTGTTTGGAATACTTTGGCTTTCCCTGTTTGAATCCAAACTATTCCAGCACTGGCAGTGAAGACTACTCTGAAGATTGACAGGTCTCTCACTTCACTGATGTAACTCCACTTACTCATATTCAGTCCAGACATTTTGCTCTCATGGAAGTAAATCCAAATTAATTTTTTAAATGTATGTTAAAACTTCATTCAGTTTATGTGTGGACATTCTAATTCAAGACTAAAAAGATATGAAATTAGGTTCCGATCAATTCACTTGGTAAGGTAAAGGAGTCTAATCACATTAAAAGCACCTTTGATTAAAAATGCTGAAACAGAGCTTTAATGTGGTTTAACAAATTCACATTAGATGTATAGCTGTTTTGGACCCAGACTGATTTTCTTCTCTGTGAGCAAGAGTTTGGTGGCCAAGCATGATAATCCCCATTGTCCTGGTGCACTTGCGAGGGACCAAAACATCTTCCAAATTAGACTGGCACACTCTGTGCACCAATCCGTGGTTAATTTGTACCCCATCACAATCAGCACCCTTGTCTCTGTGGTGACACATCTCAGAATGAATGTTGGTCCCAGCCCCTTCCAAGCCTGAGCTCTCATGGTCAGCAGTCTCAGAGTGTGCTCTGCCCAGTGGGTTTGGTAATGCTGTTTCTGTCTCTGGGCCATCATGTCACACAGGTATGCCTTCTGTTGTCTTAACACCACGAGTTCAATAGAGTTCTGGCTTCTCTGATTCCCAAGCCCCCTCTGCTGCAGCCACAAGCTGGCCAGTCCTGCAGTAAGCTGACTGAGAGAGCACTGACACCAGCACGCATCCCTGCCGTTTTGCAGGAGCAAAATTTATGCTCTTGGCAGGGTGCAGTTTACTGAGGTGTGCTATTATCCCAATGTCCCCGATGAGGGAGGCTGAGGGGTCTCCAAGGCTCCACTTTGTACTACCTTTCCTCCACAGGCTCTGTGAAGAAAACAACTTCCTTTTGGAATCAGTCAGTGCAACACAAGCACCCTGGAGCGTGTTCTGCCCACACCATCATCCAAGGTGTTTACAGCCTTCTCTATGAGATTATCTCAGTGGTATGCAATCTCCAAGACATAACATCTTCAAAACACCCCTGTGGGAGTGTGGCAAAGCTGCTGGCTTCTTTCCTTACAGAAGGGGAACAGGACTTAAAGGGTATTTAGACCAAGCAAAAAACTCTCAGCTTTGGAGCTCCAAAATCATCATAATCTGGTCAACACAGTATCTTGAGTCAGGCATACAGGCTTCACATTCATCACCTGAGGAGTGTTCAGTGTCTGATGGTGGGAATCACAACTGCCATGTCTGCTAAGCAAGAAACTAACAAAGTGTTAACAACAAAACAGGATTTTTCACTGAAGCTTTGGAGGCTTTCAACTCTGTGTTGCCTTCACAGCTCCAAAATGAAACAAAAACACCAGAGAAAGAGAAGATACTATTTGAAAAGGATAACAAAGGACTGCTTCCCTCCTGCATGTGCTTACAGTTCAGTGGTGGCAAATGCCCTCTCCCCAAGAAGGAGAAACCTGAAACCTCAATTTCTCCACATGCCTGAAGAGATATGAATGTACATATCTCATCTCTCAGGAAATGGTCAGGCTCTTAGGCAGCTTTGCCAGAAATTTTGGACTGGTAAAATACTTCGGAGAGCAGGAACTGGAATTGAAACCACCCTTTCTTTCACATAAGGTCTCAGACCAGTACCATGCTTTCTTTCTTTCTTTGTCTCTAAGTTGTCCCAGTACATGGTGGGACAACTTAGACTAGACTGAGGATATTCTCTTGTTTAAACATACCAACAAGTCTAGCAGTATAGACCACACATGCAGATATACAGTTCTTGTATGGATTTCACTGAGAGCTCAGCTAAAAGTCCTGCAGTTAAATGCAGAAATTGTTTGGATCCATTCCATCATTAATATACAAAATGAAGGATGAGGCTTCTCCTATATACATACCTACTCACACACACATGTTCACAGCTACTCCAGAACTGCCCTGATTCAACTGGAGTTTCAACATTTTTCCTCATGAAAATCAGTTAGATGACCAGCTGTAAACAAAAGTGTATTGCTTATGGGGAGAGGACTCTCTGTGTGGGCTTTGTTTTCCCCATAAGTCTTCTTTCTTAAATCCAAAGCAAAAATTAATAAATAGAGTGTTAGGGAGGATGTACAGTCACTGCAATTTTGGTTTAAGGTTTTTCATCCAGCAAGAAAATGAAGATGTGTCTAATCAAAGCCTGAAACAGTGGTAAGATTCCCTGCTATGTCTTAGCTATGTAAGAAATTTATATTGATAGCTAGCAAATCTTGACTCTTTAGCTCAGGCTTCAAAAATTCGTGTGATTAATTGTAGCATCCCTGGTAAAATCCATGGTTTAGCAGGCATTATATCAGGCACAAGAGTATTTCTATAACAACTCCTTTGCTTAAAGCCAGACACACACTTAGGTACCTTTCATAAATGGGGTTTGGGAAAAATTGCTCTTTCAGAAAGTTTTCGTGCCTTTTCCTTTCTAAATAAGTAGAACTTTGGGTAAAGTGTGTCTGATATGCCATTCCTCCTATCAAAGTTTCTCAGCTGCAGCCTTTACTGAGAATTTTCTGTGAGCAGTGTGTTGTTTTCACTGAGTTGTTTCAGAAAGTTGCATTCATTTCCCATCACATCCAAGCAAAAGATAATTTTGGTAGGCTTGCCTCAAAAAGAGAAATATGGTGTGCAGGGGTATCATTTCATGCTGTGAAATAAGGATTGAAGTGAAAGGTTAAATAGGAAACTAGTCAAGTGGTAAATTAAAGCCCAGGGAAATCCAGTTATTTCAAGCCTCAAAAAATAATGTTTTGAAATTGTGTTTAACACAGTGCATTGGTGGGTAGGGTGGAGGTGGGGTTTACCTGGAGACAGGCCAGTGCAAAACTGAGTGTTTGTCTGTTTTGAACCCTGCCAACCATAGCAGGCAGAGAAGATGAGGGGGAGAGGAGAGGGCGGAGGGAGGAATGTACCCCAAATACATCTAGGGACTCGGTAGTTATCCTGAGAACATAGCACCTGACTGGAATACAGGAGTTGGGGGCACAAATCCAGAAAATTGCTCTCTACATGCCTAGTTCTTGTAATCTCCTTTAGAAGCCTGCTCCTGGCCAGTATTAGAAAATGGATATTAAGCTGGATGGGACTTTAGTTTGACCTGATATGACCAGTTCAGTATTCTTTAACTTTGCATTCAATTAAACAAGTGTCTGAGGTTTCAGGTCACTATGAGCCTTCATTATATTTTTGAAAGCAAGTGGTGACTTTAGTGATCTCTGAGTGCTGGTTTAGAGTTCATAGGAGCTTTTTACTTCTTCCCAGACTAATTACTTTCCAGCTCTTCCACAAATGCAGAGACATGATGTGAAGTCCTGTTACCTTAGCCTTCTGTCACAGTTATAGTGACTGGACCCTCACTATCACTGTCTCATAGTTCCTAATTTTGTGGCATCAGAGATTACAAAGCTGTACACCTAATAAAAGTTTGCCAAAGGGGAGTTAAAGCTACGTTTTAAAAAACTGGTGGTTTGGGTATTTCATAATTGTTTTTTGTTTGGTTTTGTTGCTGTTGTTGTTGCTTGTTTGTTTGTTGTTTGTTTTGGATTTTGTTTGGGTTTTTTGTTTTTTTCTTTTTTTTAACGGCGTTGCAAAATCACAAACTACAGGAATATGAGTTGAATAATGGTGGTGGGAAAGTTGAATTCAGCCTAAAATATCAGACAAAAATTTGTCTGATATCAAATTTTTCAATTTGAAAATTGAATTTAGCATAAAATATCAGACAAAAGACTAATATAACTTTGTCTGGCAAAAGATGTGGTAGAGAAGATGGTGAATATAATGTGAAAGATGAAGAAAAATCCAGAGGTCAGATCTCTGGGGATTAAAAATTAGTATGGCTCCTTTTAAGTCCATGAAAATTGTGATTTTCATGCCTGAAAATTTGTCACTAACACATCATGGCTACTTCTATTTGATCCCTAGTTTAAAATATATAGATAACAAATAGTTTTCTGTTTGCTGACTAATTCCACCCTTTCCAAAGAAGTCTGAATATGGAGTCAGGTGGGAGAGCCTCAGGAGTGTAAGTGTTCTGATGTAATCAGACTGGTGTGATTTCCTCTGTGGATAAAACTTCTGTGAAGTGTTCTTTAGGCAGAACTCTTTCCAGATTCTCAGGTCATATACACACACACAAACACACACACACACAAATACAACTCAGAAGGTGCTATGGGGCCACACAGATTCCAGTAAAAACAATACTTCAGCGTGCTTGAAGACCGAAATACACGTATATTTAGGGTTCTTTTGGATCATTGAAAAATTCCTACATGCTGTACTGCCAAGTTTCAGTGCTTAAAACCACAAATAATTAGAATCTGGATACTTCCTTTTGGGGCAAAGTTTTTTGAAAACCTTCATTAATCCTACCCCTATGAAAACAATGCGGAACATAGTTGTCAGGGAATAAAATGTGTGGTGTCTCTGTCACTAAATTCTTTCAAGTGGTTTTAATTGACTCATAAAACATTAAAGAATGAGCCAAGACAGGAATCGTATTACCCTAAATTTACTGGTTCTATATTAGCTTGCTAGTAAAGCACTGAAAGTTGTGGGAGCACCTCACTGAGCAGAGAGAGAAAGTATTTTAATGGCAATTTCTCCTGCAAGTTTACTCATGAGTTACAATTGACAATGAACGTGCTATTCCACAAGCTCAGACCTTTGCCTGTTCATGATTAACTCACAGAAAGACTGCAAATATGTTGGTAATAGGGGAGCATATGAAAGTGGTATTTGTTAATTTGATTGCTATGTGTAGCTCCATGTGGGCTCATCATGCAAACTCATTTAATCCTATAGTTTGCTCCTGAACTATTCACCATAGCTGCCACAGAGAATTTGGTAATCTAGAGTCACCACCTCAGCTATGAGACTAGTAACCAATTCTCATAATTTATATATGGAGATGCAAAGATAACATTTACAACCAAAACCTAGGTCTGAACCTATCAGAGGGCAGCAACAGCCACTGTTTCCACTCTATCCTGACCTCCATTCTCTGTCAAGGGGTATTAAATATTCTGTCTTCTGTTAGGTTTCATTCTGCAGGTAAATGGTGGTCAGCCTCCTATTAGCATTCATAAAGTTTGCCATTTTGATTGTGTGGTATTTCCAGAGAAAAAGACTCTATAGCAAAAGCAAAGAGAATACGATTGACCGCAGCCTGATTATTTGATAAAAATCTGTCAGTGAAAGCTATTTCCTTGAAATATTTTGAGTTGTTCCAGCAACTGATGTGTTCCCACTGAGTGGTTGTAGGACAGCACTAGTGATAGCAACATATTGAACAAAGAAACCTAAGAGAAGATATTTTGGTCAAGTTTCTTCACAAGGGATCAGTTACCCAAGGACACTGACCAAAACAACCAACTCCAAAGAACCTTGAGAGACTCAGCAAGTAAATCATCCAAGAAAATTACCTCTGGGAAATGCACACTTCCAATGCAGTACGTTAAGAATTACCAAATTTCTTCTCTCAAGGAAGAAGTTATCTTCTTACACAGGGTAAAGAAATTAAAGACAATTGACTTGCAAGCACTAAACTCAGTTGTACAGTTCTCAGTGTTGCAGGATCATGGTAAGAAACAAAACAAATTGGAGGCATTCTACTCTGAGCTCGTACTGCAAGACAATTGGGAAAGAAAATATTGTGAGTTCAAGGGTTTGGGGGCTTGATGGAAAGCTGGGTATTTATCTGAATTGCCTAAGAAACCTCCAAAACAACTTCTCAGTAGGCTGACTTTTGAGGGACAAGAGGGAAGGAGAGAAAAAATAAACAGCAACCCAAAAATTCATGCAAATATCACGTGATTACAGCATGGCTTTTTCATGCCATTCCTGAAATATGAACAAATACCAGAATATGAGACAAAGGCAGGGAACAAAAAAGAAAATAATCAGAAAGGAATAAAAGCACTTCTGCACTCTGTGCAAGAGTCCTGAAAATCTAGGCTGTCTAGTGCCACTGGGCTGCCTTTCCCTGGCTTCAGGATGAGCAGCACTCTGCATGCCACACTGCCTTGCAGGCTTCCCCATGTGCTTCTTTCAGCTTCTGGAGGCAGAACTGGAGTCCTCTAACATTAATGGCAGGAAAGAATCAGGTTTAGCCTGTGTTTTTCAAACACCTTCTGAAAAACCTTACTAGAGCCTCACTGTACAGACAGTCACCATTTAACAAAGTGCAAAATAATGGATAAAGAAATCTCTTGTGTGCGTGGGTTGAATTGCAGTCTGCAACAGCAGATGGTCCAGCAGGTGCATGACTTGTCTACAGCAACAGGATGCAAAAGATATTAAAGAATCTGATGAAGTGTCTGATGGTCAGGGACACCTCAAGAAAATAAGTCACATTGATACAGATCCCAGTGTTCTGGCAAAAATGAGTAAGTAATGAGAGAACTATCCTGAGTAAAGGACTGAGAGAGAGAGGATAAGCTGCACTAGTTTGGAGGGAATAATTAACTAACAAGAGTTGCTGTAATAAAATCAAAATAGTTAAGGATCAGCAAAGCAATCAAATGCAAATGCTGTTCCCTGTGAACAACTGGAGAAGGCAGACCCAGTTTTAAAAATTCACTTTTCTGAACTTACTGTAGTTTCTCAGGTAAGCTAATGGCTTTGGCAGGCTGTAATGTGATGAAGAGAAAGAAACTGTCCTGTGACTTCCCTTGGAGCAGAAGAGTGGCCTAGCATCCAGGCTGACCCCACACTCCGCAGCCCAAGTTGCCTGAGGCTCTGAATGAGGTGGATGCAGTGAGCAGGCTGAAAAAAGATAGAAGTATCAACATTCAGCAGCATTTGGTGTCTGAAATGTTCGGGGAATAGTGTTTAATCTCCTGTGATTCCAGTGTAGCTCTGTACAAATGCAAAGTTTGCTCAAGAGGGAAGGAGGTTTCTCACTCCCATGTGTTTATTGTCTTTCATTCATTTGTTTAGGAGGATATTTTAAATAACCTTTAATTATCTGCATTTTGGACTTGAGACCGCAATAAAAAGCCTCTTTTGCCTCACTTCTCCTATGTCCTAAACATTCTTCCAGCAAAATTCCCCCTTGCATGTCCATTTCTTCCAGTTCGTCAGTACGCACCTTTGGCCTTAAGACAGCTGTTTTGCTCTTCTTCCTTCTGCAGAAACCCTCGGGTTTTTTTCTTTTTCAGGCAGGAAATGCTCATGACTTGGAAACTGCTGATCCAACCTCTCAGCCTCAGTCGAAGCTGCACCCATTCACCCAAAAGAAAATCCAACCCATGCTTCAGACATTGCATGTAATGTTTAGAGGTTGTGGTTACATTTAAAGCAGTTTATCTTTGTTCTTACTAATCAAAAATGTGAAGAATTTACAGCAAGTTTAAACAAAAAGGTGGGATATGAGTCAGCTTCTTCAGTCATCTGTGGTTTTACATGGTCAATTAGTTACTGTTTACTCTAACATCCATAGATGCCTTCTGGTAATCAGTAAGGAAATGACAATGTTCGCCTCTAAGACATAGCAGCTCTGTGGAGAAGGACCTGGGGGGTCCTGGTGGACAACAAGCTGTCCATGAGCCAGCAGTGTGTCCTGGGGACCAAGAAGGCCAATGGGATCCTGGGGTGCATTAGGAAGAGCATTGCCAGCAGGTTGAGGGAGGTGATCCTGTCCCTCTGCTCAGCCCTGGTGAGGCACATCTGGAGTGCTGTGCCCAGTTCTGGACTCCTCAGGACAAGAGAGACAGGGGGTTCCTGGAGCAGGTCCAGGGGAAGCAGTGAGGATGATAGGGTGAGAGGAGTACCTCACTTGTTAGGAAAGGCTGAGGGAGCTGGGCCTGTTCAGTCTCGAGAAGAGACGATTGAGATGGGACCTTATCAATGTCTGTCAGTATCTGAAGGGAGGGTGTCAGAGGACAGAGCCAGGCTCTTCTCCATGGTGCCCAGCAACAGGACAAGGATCAAAGGGCAGAAACTGATGCACAGGAAGTTCCACCCGAACATGAGGAGGAACTTATTTACTGTGTGGGTAAACATGAATTGGAACAGACTGATCAGAGAGGTTGTGAAGCCTCCCTCACTGGAGATATTTAAGATCTGGGTGTGATCATGTGCCCTGTACTCCAGGGAGACTCTGCTTTAGCAGGGAGATTGGACCAGGAGACTGTAGTCCTTTCCAACCTTTCCTATCTGGCTCATTCTGTGATTCTTTGGTTCTGTGAAAGTGAGATGCAAGGTCCTGTACCTTGGCCAGGACAGTCCCAAAGACACCTACAGGCTGGGTGGAGAAGTGATGACAGCAGCCCTGAGGAGATGGACTTGGGTGTGATGGTGGATGAAAATTCAACATGACCCAGCCATGGGCACTCACAGCCAGAAAGGCAGTGGGATCCTGGGCCGCATCCAAAGCAGTGTGGGGAGCAGGGTGAGGGAGGGGATTTTGCCCCAGAGCCCCCACTTGGAATCCTGCATCCAGCTCTGAGGCCCCTGCATAAGGACATGGAACTGTTGGAGTGAGTCCACTGACGTGTCAGGAAGTTGATAAGAGGACTATAGCCCCTTCCCTACAAAGACAGACTGAGAAGTTGGGTCTGTTCATCCTGGAAAAGAGAAGCCTGCAGCCTTCCAGTATCTGTAAAGGCTCTACAGGGAAGCTGGAGAGGGACTCTTCATCTGCAACTGTAGTGATAGAACAAGGTGTAATGGGTACAAACTGAAAGAGGAGAAATGTAGGTTAGATATTGGGAAGAAATTCTTTCCTGGGAGGGTGGTGAGACACTGGAACGGGTTGTCCAGGGAGCTGTGGGTGCCCCAACCCTGGCACTGCTCAAAGCCAAGTTGGATAAGGCCTTGAGCAACCTGATCTAGTGAGAGTTGTCCCTGCCCATGGCAGCAAGGGTCGGGACTAGATGATCTTTAAAGTCCATTCCAATCCCTTACCATTCTATGATTCTATGAAATATTAACTGTTCTTGAAGATTGCCAGCAGCATTATTCCCTTGATTTAACTGAAATGAGTCTCTGCTATTAGGGCTTCCTTATAATGACTCCCATGGAACAGATGTGGAAACTCAAACATGATACAATGGATCAATTTTTTTTCAGGAAAACAGATGAAAGCTATGGCAGAACTATAAAGATGCCAGATGTTCAAAATGTTGTTTCATCAATCTACAGAGCTGTTTTATCTGATGTCTTTACTCGGTTCACAAGATGATGTCTCTTTTTCTTTCAGGTTGTTTTGCTGGTAAAATCAGGTGGTCCCACTCTGAGATAGGGTGCAGGACACATGAGACCTGCTCTGGCCCTTTTGCCAGCCTGTGAAGACAGGCTACCACACCACATGGCCTCACCCACAACACACCACAGGCCAGAACCTTTTTGAGGAAGGCTGGCAACATCGATTTAACGGTAAAAGGTCATATCTGTTGTTCACAGAGAGAATAGTGACAGACTATTATTACACCATTGCACCAGCTACAGAAAAAGTCATTGATAGGAAGAAAAATATAACCAGAGTGGGGCCTTTATACTTTGCTGGACTAGCTATATGTCAGCTTTCAGAAATGTCGCTGCCCTCTGGGACAGGTAAAACAGTGAAAACTAGTCTTGTTCCCTTTTCATGGACAATGATTCAAGACAGATCTGATTTGACCCCATCAGTACTAAACTCCCAGTAGCACCCAGAGGGCCAGGTTCTGCCCTGAGGTGGCAGCAGATGACTCCCAGCATAACAGTAATGCCAATGTGTGGACTCACAGCTCATGCTGGAACCATTTTACTGTCTGTGAAACAGTGTCCATGGAGGTCAGTCACCACCATAGTGAAGGTTATAGATGACTATGTGCACAGAGGGGATACTTCACTCCCTCTTTCAGTTTTTCATGTGCTCTCTCTCTCCACAGTTCTTAAATGCCTCTCAGCTTTCTTGGGAATGGACATGCTGAAGTAAGTTACTGCAAAAGCTGAAGTTTGGGTGTTTGGGGCTAATGTGAAGCCTAAAGCAATCAGTAGAGTTGCTGAAAGAAGGGAATACAAAGATGCCATGAAACTCTCCATCCAGTAGAAAAAAAATGGGGCATAGTCTTTGCTGACCTATCACTGTGTTGTTGGTAAAGAGGCACAAAATTTGGAGTGTGTTAGGCACAATTGAAAGTACATGAGAGCAGAACTGATATACCCCAAAGGAAGCCATGTTAGCTAAGTTTAGAAGGCAGGACACTGGAGTGGAGGAAAATGGATTGGAAGATACAGATGAAAAACTCTTCCTGACCTTTGCCAGTGCATGGATTTAATTGTTTTTACTGATACATGGGTTTCAATGCATTTGAGTTTTAAACATAGAGCTCTATATACAGCACGGCTGGTGCTCCACCCAAACAGCAAACTTTATGGTAAGAACTTTGGGGAAAGAAAAGGAGAAGAAAACAGAAAACATCTCTCTACCAAACATGGTTTACAGCCACATTAAAAAAACCCAAATCATGTGCAATTCTTGTTCCCGCATCTGCTCTGGTAAAGTACAGAGAGCAAGACAGATGGCTGAAGACATGCAGTCTGGTGGATGTGGTGGAGTCCTGTGCATGCAATATAATTGAAATAAAGAGACAATTATTAGGGAATTATAGAAGTAAGGAACATCAATAAAACAGAAAGTGGCACAAACACAAATCCTGCTTGAAATATGAAAAGGAGTACTTTTTCATATATCATTTAGTTAAATACATTGTGGAACTTCTAATCACAGCACATTGTAAAGGGTAAAGATTTGCATGGAGTTCAAAACCAATCTGATAAATTTAAGGACAAAAGTGATTCAGGAGCTGTTGAATCTAAACTCATCATCCATGAGAGTCAAGTTTTTGGAATCTGGGAAAACATTCTCAAAAATCGCTCTCTGTGTGCCTCCCATGTCCTTATGCTCTTCTCTTGGCTAGTTTTAGGGGAAGGATAGTGAGGGTCTTCTGGTCTCAACGAAGTAAACTAAGTCTAGGGAAGCCATGTTCTCCATATCATTTTGTTTTTATTGTGATTCAGCTTTTCTTTTTTTTTTTTCCTTATTTTTCAGTTTGTAAGTCCTACAGGGCATATGGATTGTATAAGAGGATGTATAAGAGGATGGTCCCCTTAGCTCAGGGCCCCTCAGACTTCACCCAAGAGTTCTGTTTTGGGCACCAGAGAGGGGACACAGTGACAAAACAAAGGGGGTTCAGGAGGCCTCTGGCTGGGTGGGACTGGAGGAGGAGGTGGTTTCCCCTGGAGCAGACCTTGGTTTGGGGCACATGATGGTATCCTGGCAGCAGCTGGTGGAAAGGGGAGTGACAATGGGCATAAGCTGAATCAAGAGAGGTTCAGGCTAGATATAAAGACATGCTTCTTTCCCACATGGATAACCAGGCAGGGTAAAAGGATTCCCAGGGAGGCTAAGCCTTCTCTAATCCTTGGAGGTTTCCAAGACACAATTTAAAAAGTCCTTATAAAGCCTGGGTAAAGTTCTTAGACTCTGTTTCCACTGAACCCTCTGGGGCCAAAGATAATGTAAATGCTAATGAAATGCCATTTGGTGTGTAATTTCTCTTAGCTTCTGAAATGTTTGTATTCAGGCCTTGGCATTTATACTCAAGCGAAAACAGATATTAACTTCAACTTCCTCCTTAACAATAATTACCATTAGACCATTCCATCCCTGTCCTAAGAAAACACATTAACTCTAGCAAAAGCAGAGAGCAGTTTTTCAGCTGGTGTAAGTCATTGCAGTATCACTGGGACCAAAGAGGCTAAGCTGCACCATTTCAACATCTTCCCTTACACACTTCCAATGTGCCTCCCTCACCATTCCCCTCACTCATCTGAGCGTGGGTGGGTGGTCAGGGAGGCTGCACAGGTGCAGCACACCAGCAGGCGTAGAGACAGGTAGATGGGGTGGGGAAGCAGCTTTGCTTTTGCTTGAGGAAGAGATACAGAGTTGGCTCAATCTCACTCGAGCTGGCAGATAGTCTAGCCAGGCATCTCACACTGGCACTTGGCAGGGGAGGAGGAGGTGGAATAGGAGCCTGGTGCTGCCTGTTCCTCTTGCTGAGCTGACAAGGCTCCCTTTTCCTTTGGAGGGTGCCGCTGGATGGGCAGTGGGTGCTGGCATGGCTCTGTCAGCAGCTGTGCTGCAGGATCCTGAGCAGCACACTACAGAGCTGCCTTCAGACTGACAGTGGGGTGCTGGCATGGCTGCACAGCTTCCCTTTCCTACTTTAACACTAAACACACTCTTTAAAGAGGTCCCAGGCTCATTGCCTGGGATTTGCTAACTCCAAACATCCATTCCTACTCTGTATTGGAATGACCAAGACTAATGGGCTGTATTATTGCCACTGTTGCCACAGGTGCAGTATAATGCCAAATTTATCTGTTATATAGAATTAGCGAAAGTCCTACCAGCAAGTTCAGTGTTAAGCTAGCTTTGGTGTTCTCTATGGGCCTAAAAAATGCTGTGCATAGTTTAGACCTTATTGGTGTCACTGTGCTTGGTATCCATACCCAAAACAAGGCACCTGTTTTGCTTTGTCTCTTTTCCGAAAACAAAGTGAGGACACAGACAATGCAGTGATGGAGCATTTAATCCATGTTCTCTAGCTGGAGCAGAAAAGAGTAAACGTCCTGGCTGGCAGCAACAGCTGTACTTAGAGGAGGAGCTGGAGCCTGCACTCTATCAGCATGGTTTTAATGATGAACAGACTTTGAGTCTTCAAGCTAAATTCCTTCCAGAAGGAAGTTCTCAGCTGTAACACATCACTGCCACCCAGCAAATCAGTGTCTGGAGCATGGTTTCTTAAGGACCCTGTTTCTCTGTCCAGCTTTATGCTCCTGTTTCTCCTGCTTCCCTTTCCAAACTCCCATTTAAAAATGCAGATATTGGCTGGTAGGCACTGCATGGCAGTGGAGACATTTTTTCTTGTTCCCAGCAGAGCATGAAGCCAGGCAGGATGTGTTTCCCCAGAGAGACCTGTGAACACATGCACTGGCTGCTCATGGTGCACACTCAGCAGAGAAGAATTTCTGTACACATTTTGGTGTTCCACCTGTGTCCAGCCTCTTAACTGCAACACAGTGATTGAGTCATCTCATTTATGTTAGTGGGACTACTTACTATAGAACTACTCATCAGGAAAAGAGGTACTCCAGGCAGGCCACAAATATCTGATCATGCTTAAATTTGTGTGTGTCTGCTTTAGGCATGATTTAGACATGATGCCTTATAAAAGCCACAAGCTTCTGAAAAGTCAGAGTAATGGAGGGCTGATGTAGTGTTGCAAGGAAAAAACACAGACCAGACAAACAAAGAAAACATTGCAAAGAACAAAAATCAAAAGAAAAAAGCATGAAAGTAAAAAAAAATTGCAATACCTGTGTGGTTTTTGAGCTGGTCTATTAGTACCAGTGAGAACATTCCCCTTTTTTAATATAATGAACTGCTTCAAAAAGCATAGAAAATTATGTTCACAAGGTACATGCCCGGTGTACCTCACCTGCCATATGTGCAAAATATTTACTGAGTGAGAAAAGCTATTTTTATTGGAGAACAGGAAACCAGGGAGAAGAGGTGTTTTTAGCTCCTTGTTCCCTGAACAACAAAGCTCTCAGACTGAGACTGCATGTCACTAATACTGTTCTTTTGAATCATCTGGATTACAGCTTTTATAAAATGATTTGTGAAGAAACTTGTAAGATATTATATTCGATATTATTGTCTTTATCTTTGTAGTGTATTATATGTCCAAAAGGTTTCTGTTTTGCAGTTCTGCTACATACCTTCCTAGTGGATAGTGACAGCAGTGTATGGCCACAGTTCAAGCACCATAGATGCATGCAAATCATACAAAGATATTTCAAATTTCAGCAGGGTTGTCTTAGCCCCCACTGCCAAAGAGGAGGGAGTCTCTTCACTTTAGCTTGGTCATGGGTTGTTCTTCCAATCCTGGCATTCACTCCAAGGCAACTCATGTTCCAAGTGATTTCTTGGAAATGCCAGCATTTCCTTGTGGAACTTCTTTCACCTCAAACAAGCTCACACCCTTCCTGTACAGCACACTGGAGGACACGTGCTGGGACCAGTTTGTGCCCTGCAGCAATGTCTCAGCAGGCACAGGAGTTACCTGGATCACACCACTTTTCAAAAGACTCCTGAGCCAGACAGTTTTCAAAACCGTGTTTTGAAGAGCCAAGAACATCTTCCCTGCATTGTGAGCAGCTTTTCCTATCATCTTCATCATTTGCAGTGTGTCTGCACCCCATGAGTATTCTCCTGGTTGAAGCAACTGGATGACAAAATTGAAAAGCAGGGACGAGGCAAGAAAGTGTGAGTCCCAAGTGCCAGGTGAGGAAGCTTCTGAATCTAGACTCTAGAACTGAAGTCTTCCCTTGATATCATGGAGGATGAATTTTATACAGGGCCCTGGGACAGCTGAGGGGATTTACAAAAGACCTCACGAATTTTTCAGTTCCCCTTGAAACATGTCCTTTCAACAGCACAGGATCCTGCTGCTGTCTGCCAGCTCTGCTGAGGAAGCCTTTAGAGAGTTCAGTAGCACCACTTGAAGAAACCTGAACAGAAAGCACCAGACTATGTGAATCATGGCCTGATGCATAGCTAGGAAGAACAACATTTTTTCCTGGACAGATGTGTATTTTGAAGAGAAAAATAAACATTTTGGCTACTTTTATATGACCCAGACTCTTCTTGCATAGACTGACTTCAACTAGTGTCTTGTGTCTGGGCCCTGATCTTCTCTCTTTGAAGAAACCAAGCTGATCATGCTTGAGTCTAGCATAAGTCACACACCTTCCTTCCCTTCTATTACCTTTCTTTATAAACCTTCTTTCTGATTTTTTTTTCTTTCTTTTTTTTTTTTTTTTTACATCATAGGAAGGATGACCAAGGATTTAAAACTGCAGACTCTTTGGAAAAAACTGCTAATGCTGCTGCTAAGCTTCTGGTCCAGATCTGTTAATCATACTTTTCATATCTGCATTTTCTCCCTGATGGTACAAAAGAGTATGCTTGGCTGTCTCTCATACAAAAATAAATCAGCAAAGCTAAACTCAAGCCTAGAGAAATCATTACAAGAAACAGCCTCATGAAGGGTACTGGAACTCTCAGGCACTGGCCCAGGCTCTCTTCATTGTAGAATCCCTTGATTTAACAGGCAGAGAACTGGCAAAGTGGGTTTTTTGTTGAAGAGAGGGTGTGAAAGCCATGCAGACAGTGATTTTCAGAACAAATATGAAACATTTGATGATCACCTCTCTTTATGATTGCCTAGTTAGACAGAACTTTAATTTACAGAGAAGGATCTTTCTTTCCCCTTACTTTTTTGTGCCATCCAGCTGATACTTGTTCAGGGTCGAAAATCACTGTTTAAACTTACTTTGAAGGTACATAAATGCTCACATTAAGAGAATAGCCTCTCAGTTAGCTGCGCATGCCCTAGGGATCTGCTTTTTTTCCTGTGCCTTTCACTCTGTATTTGAAGTCCAGTAGGAATCAGCCACTCATAGTGGGGGCATTACCCTATTTGTTTTGGCAGCCAGGGAGCAGATATAAGGGACGGGCTTCCCAGTCCCTGAATGCTAGTCGAGACCCTACCATGGGCAGGGGGAAATTGCAGTGGACCAAAGGTAAAACTGGTGCAGCCTCCCTGGCCACAAACCCCAGCCCTAGAGGTGGAAAAAACCTTCCTCTTTTTTACATATATTTGGTGGTGTTTTGAAAAGTCTCTGCATAAACCAAACTAATCACTTCCAAATTACCTGACAAACCTGTATACATTAATTCATGTCAACCTATGCCCATTTTGTGTGATTATTGAAGGCACAGCTGAAATTCCAGTGAGGTGAGTGAACAATTGCACCTAGAACTGTACTCAAGGTGCCATTTTAGATTCTTACTTCTGCAGGTAGTCAATGGCAGAAGTATTTCTAATATCTTAAAAGTTAATTAATTTAAAACCAGTGAAATGACCCCTTCTGTGCCCATGGATGAAACACTCTCTCCATAGCATCAGAAGCCTTTGAGCCCTGAGGAAAACAACACATTGCTTGAAATGTGACTGACTAAAATCCACACTAAAACTTGTATTAATGTTTTTAAGAAAGAAGTAGGATGGGAATTAAAAGCAAGGGTGTGCCACATCCAATTTTTTAATTTCTGTGCATGCTGTAGATAATCCTTTCAATTGCCTTTTACACAGTGTTCCATACTTTCCATTAAATGGTCTCTAACTCAATACTGCTTAACCCTTTATCTGAAGAATCAATATTTTGTTTACTTTGAGGCATGAAAAACTTTCCTAGTGCTTTAAGCAATATCCACAAGCTAAGCCAATTTTTGATACTCAAGGCTCTTATAAATGAGGTTTAATTTCCTCTCACCAGCAATCAGCATCAGATTTCTGAAGAGATCCTAGTACTCTTGCATTTAGATTAAGCTGTGGCATTCTTTATAAGGAAAGCATCAGCAAACTCCTGAGATGTATTTCTCTAAAGATGAATAGTGGATCCAACCTAAGAAGCCTAAAAGCCAAGAGTTGTAGTGGATGGAGAAGTCACAAGGGAAAAAAGTGTGATTTCTGACTCTACCATGAAGGCTGCTCTCTAGGAAGTTGAACCAACAGGTTATGGTCATAGAAATACTTCCTAGTTTTTGACTTTATAATCTTACAGTTCCTTCAATACAGCTTTGAAATGTAAGCCGATAAAATAATAATATTAATGCAAGTTTGCGTCACAAAAAGAGGCTGTAGATCATGTCAGAAAATACTTCAGAAAATACCAGATGGACAAATTGGTAGGACTGTGTTGTAACTGTGATCATTTAGGAGTAGAAATGGGTCAATGCTTGAAGGGAGAGTTACCGTTTCTTAATTGAAACAATTGATACAGTTGGAAAAAACTGATGAGCTAGAGAAAAAATGGTCTAACAAAGGTTCACTCTATTTTTTCACATATGAGCTACTCTGATAGAAGATTTGACTTCTCCATACAAACCATGTGTCAATTAATTAGGCTAAAGAATGTTGGTTTGATTTTTTAAAGTTTTTTAATGTTTGCATTCTTATACAGAACTTTCTTACACACTTTATGTAAATAACTTATTGTTTGCATTCTTTTATGGGGGACAAGCAACTTAATAGACTATTAGGTTGTCCAGTGTCATTGAAGAGCTGGCACTGTCACCCTCCAATGACACTGGCACTTCAGAAACATATAAAATTAGAATCAAATTTTAATAAAGAGTTCTTTTTACCTTAAAAAGAGCTGCTACTGGCATCGTTTGTTCCGTGTCCTACAACAACAAAGGAATTGCTTTCTAGACTGATTTTAAAATTTTTCTTGGATCGCCCTGCTAAACCATGGGACCTGTTATCCTGTTGTCTAGGCTCTTTGTGTAATGACTGCACTTCCTAAGTGTAAGTTATTCATTCATAAAGGTCACAAAAATGCCTTTAAATCAGACCAGTTTTGTTATCTGAGTAAGACCTGTTGGAAGAGCAAGCAGCTCTAGCAGTCACATTTTCTCTTGATCTGAATGATTGCTGTATTTGTTCATACAACAGACAGCCAAGATAGGACTTGAAGAACTGAGTCAAAATAACAAGTACAGCTTTATCATTAATTGAAAACTCATGGAAATCAGAAGCCCGTGTCGATCACAGTGACACCTCTGTTTGGTGGCTTTTCAGAGGCAGCATCACTTATTTACTTCCCTTTGCAACACAAAAAGCCCAATGTGGGCACCACCCACACCAAGCATGCGATGGGTCTTCACAGCTGAATGATGACATTGAAACAGGCTTTCCCTTCCCTGTGGTCAGGCTCTCACTTGGGTAATAACATGTGCAGAGCTTAAGCTGTCCTGAAAGTTTTCAATGATAGAGGCATGTCCTCTGCCCTGTCCCCACCAGATACTGAGCAAAAATGCGAGTGGGGACTGCATACCAATATTTGTGAATTTGGTGCTTCTCAGCTGCAGTGGGTCAAACTGTTGGGTGAAACAAGAACAAATGCATGTTCACTCAGCTGTTCTGCCAGTGCTCACCAAGAAAACAGTGGATTTTCTGCACATTTCAGTCACACCAATCTTGTAAATATCATTCAGCCTATTGTACATGACTACAGCTTACAGACCTTTCCTGTGAACTCCTGTCTTTCCTTAGACCCCCAGTGAACTGAACTGCTTGTCTGCAATGGTGCCTCTCAGTATGTTGGAAAATCTGACATTGTCTAATAACAGATATTTCTGGATTCAACTGCTGTAAATAATTTTGGGAATAAGAATAATTTAGAAGATTCCAAGCATAATCAGTGTTCAGTGATAGCACAGCTAATTATTTTCACTAAAAATTTAAAATAGGTAGGCAGTCAAAATATTAAATGAGCACAAAGCCAAATATTTAATTTCAATATATACGTGTAACAACTCATTTTCTACTGTTTTGCTTGGGCTTTTGAAAATTATATTAGGTAAAAATAGTAGAAGTTAAAATAGCTTTGGGTTTTTTTTGTTAAACATTCTAGGAATTTCACTTTAAAAAAAAAAATTGCAATTTGGTATTAAATTAATTTTGCCTGGGGAGGTTTCAGGCAATTCTGTATAATGCCACATGTGTCTTTTTCTTTTACCTCCTCAACACCATGCACCTCATTACCCGACTAAATGGTTTTGTGGGACCTTCTCTCTGTTCATCACAACTGGATGTCTTGGTCCTTCCTGGATTGCTGGTGCCTGAGCAGGCTGGGAGCAGGGTGAGGCAGGAGATCAGGGTAGTACCAAAGCCTGCTGGTCATTTCTGCAGTGATCTCTCAGTAGGAGTGAGAGATGGAGAAAGGAAGGAGCTGTGTCCCATGTCCCTCACACCCCTCAGCTTCCAGTGCCACCTGCAAGGTCAGGTCTGTGCAGGTCTTTGCATGTAAGAGAAGGAGAGCACCTTTTCAGGTAGCACATGCTGCTCAAACAGATAGGTCTACCTTTTCCCTAAAGAAAGGAAAGGGAAAACAGATGATCTCAGCAGGGCCACCTTCTACAACTACATTTCAGAAGGCCTAGGTTACTGCCTGATTGTTTCTACATAAAGGCAGTCTCACAGTGAAATTTATGTGTTTAGGCCTGGATCATTTTGATGAAGCAAACCCATAAATAATGCATTTGAGCGAAATGGACATATTAAAAGACATACATGCAAATCCCCAAAATCCTGCCAAGTGCATGACAAGCAGTGGGTACATAAAAAAGTCTTCTCCAACTTAGAGGTGAAGTTTGGGGAAAAAAAACCAAAATGGAGGAGTACCAATTTTATTTATCTAGCTTTATGTTAGTATGATACATCTGGTAACTCTTCTGAGACCCTGCCCCAACATTAGTTCCACCAGAAAGAACTGCTTCAGAGACCGTTGAGGAGTCCTTTTGACACTGATGTCCTGGCTGATCTAATTGTGGTTGGATGTGATAGTCATACAATCCAGAAAGGCACGGTTCCTTCTCCTTGTGAGGATTTCCTTTTAAGATGGCAGTTGTTGATGGATAGACACTGTTAGTTTAACAAATGGAACCTAAGAAGAACAGATTGAGAAAGTTCTTAACTGCTGAAAGTGCACCAGGGACAGCTTTTCTATGTTGGTGCTTCCATTTACAAAAACTCTTACCAAAGCTGTCACAAAGATTGAATACGGATAGGCCCCCCTGCATGGAGGCCAGGCAAATCTAAATCTCACTTTCTTTGTGTTGCCTTTTTTCTCTGATCATGTGACTGTTGAAATCCATCTGCATTGCCTTGTCTTCCAGGTTGCAGGTTTTTGCTGGAGAGTTTTGTCCCTCACAAGCTGCAGCTATAGGCTCATTGGTAGATCTTAAGTTCAATGAAGCTGAGGGATGCTTTTCTGCAACATCCTCCTGCACACACTGTAAATTCTAGATCATAACAGCAGAGGTTTGGATAGGATTTGAGAAGTGTCATATTGCAGATGTGTAAGTAACACAGCTAAAATAACCATGTTGAAGAAATTCCATTTGAAAAGTTAAGATGTTTGAAAACATTTAGCCAGCCTAACCAATCTGGCATTATAGTGGAAGCCTCCAGCATACATCGTAACTCTTAAATGGGCTTAATTTTAGCATTCACCATGCTCCACTATGCCCAGGTATAAAGAGCCGCCGAAGGAGTGAGACAATCACATACACCCCCCACCAATTCTTTTTAGAGTGAAGCATACTTTTGCTCCTCCTGGATTTATTTTCCCCTGAGGCAAAGATTATTTTGACTGCAAGCTGCAGTGCTGGAGGTTATGGAAACACATAGCCATAGTGTTTGCTTTCTCTTCCACGTGCCTTGCTCTGCTAAGTCTGTCTCTTACAAAGATAACACCTTTATTAAAGAAACATGTAAAGGGAACTTGCAAGTGACTTCACTCATGCTCAAGCAAGTGGGAGAGGGGGTCATACATGTCATTGTTCCCAAAGCTGAAGAAAATTCTTCCAGAAGTGAAAATCAGTATGTTCAGACAAGCAGTGCAAGGGTGATACTTCACTCCGGCAAGGATCTCTTTGCACAGCAGATGCAAGTGAGGTAGTTTCAGCATGTGGGCGTCAAATGAAACCTAAAGTATACGGTGGACTTAGTGACTCTCCATTTGTTAGCTTTATGGACCTGAGTTTGCAAACAGTTTGGATAATTCTCTGACCCAAAAGAAAAGCCAGCTGTTTCCAGGCTTCACTTTCAATCACTTCTTCCTACTCTCTAAAAACAGGAAGAGGAAAAGAGTACCTAAAAAAATATATAAAAGAAATTTAAAATCCTGCTTCCTGTCATAAGAGGCTCCAATTGACATTCTGTTTTGCTTGACAAAAGCAGTGTCCTTGCTCCCTAGGGATCAGCAGGCAAATGGCTACTGCCCAGCAGGGAGAACTGTGCGCCCAGAAGAAATTTATGATGTGATGTCCCAGGGATTCAGAGGGTTTCCCTTTCTCAGCTCTTCTCTGGAGCCTGCCCCACCAGGAATATGAGGTAAAGCCCCTACTGATCTATCCAAATGGGGGAATTGCCATCAGCCATAATGGGGAATAAGGCTGGAGCAACCCAACATCCTAACATCCTAACATATGCAAGTAGCTATAAAGAAAACACTCTGCAAGTGTTTTTGCAGTGTTTTTGTTTTCTTACTCTGGATCTCAAAGGTCTTTGCAGGTTGTCCTCACCACATATCTCTGAGAAAGGTAAAACCATGTCACCATGGCATGACTCCTGAGCAGGCCAAATAATTTAAAATAATTTAAGAGCACTGAACATAAAATGTAGAGCTCTCAGTGTCTTTTGGGCCTGATACCACCACAGGGCATATCAAAATGAAAGTAGAGAAAAGAGCCAGCAGGCAGAATTTTGAAACAGTATTCAGAAGGGTACTTTTAATTTGAACATAATTTCTCTTTCATGTTCATCATGAAAAGCTGCACCTCAGTGGGTAGACCTCATTCCTTCTTTTTGCCATTGCAATAGGAAGGAAGTTTCTTGCTCTATTAATCTGAATTAAAAAAAAAAAAAAAAACAACATGTAACTAGAAATGTGTTTGAACCATTCAGTGAGGATTTCCTGCTTGGAAATGCATAAGACAGAAATGAGATCTCTTGTGGGACTGGGGCTGTGCTACCTGGATTTCCACTGAGCCTGTTTCTTAATGCTGAATCACCTTCAGCCAAAAAAGAATTGCCTCTCAGGTTGATTTATAATCCTTTGGCTGTATTGTGACTTTAAGTACAATAATGAACTCTCAAGGCAACCATTTATTCTGCTAAGATACCCTTTTGCATCACCCTGACAGCATATTGTAACTTCATATTGGTTGCGCCTTATATTTACGCCCTCTTCACACTCCTGCAACAATGCAAAGAGAACACACAGAAATTAGAACCTTCATGTTCTTCATACTGAGGAGATGTAGTATTCATTATGAACTTCTACTCCAGCTCAGTGTTACACAGAAAGCTGGTTTGCTTCTGGATACACTTTTTAGTGTTGTCCAAGGGACCCAGTGACTTTGGCCACATTATTTTAATGTGATTGTGATATAAAGGAGAATATGATTGCACTGTCTTTAAAAGGTATCTTTCCAGCATTCAGCAGCTTGTCATAGATGTGTCTTGTTGTTCTGTAGATGCCAAATGCCATGCTATCACTGTACTCAGCCACTGACTCTTTTCAGACACAGAGGACCACCTGAACTTTGAAGGTCCACCTCTGGCTGCCCCTTAGGCCTCAGTTTTCAAACTGATGTCTGTATGGACAATTAGGCTTGGGATCAGCATCCCCAAAACCATCTGAGAGGTATGTATGATGCTTTTGCACTTTTCCCCTTCCTAGCAAAGATGGTAACTGATTTCCCAAGTGTCACAGAAGATGGGTGATGGTGCTGTCCTTTCCAATGTTAAGTGCGCAGAAAGGCGCTGGAGTCAGCATCCCTGGAGGTGTTCAAATTTGGTGTTGGGTGATGTGCTTTAGGGGTTACAGTGGGTCGACAGTTGGATTTCATGATCTCAAAGGTCTCTTCTGACTTTGATGATTCTGTTGATTCTATGATTCTGAGCTGTAGAAACAGCAAGGCCTGTGTGTGCTCTGCCTGTCTGCCAAAATGAGAGTTCGATTTGGTTCAAGTCATCTGTCCTCCAGCCTTTATTCAGCTTCTCACCTTATGAACTCTGTCTTTCATTTGCACCTGCACACATTGACTGCAAAGACCCATTTTTCCTGCCTCAAAGACGAAATCACTTAACTAAAAGGCTACATTAGGCCTTGGAGCTCCCACAACAAAAGAGACACTTGTGTGCTTCAGTTCACCAGGAAAGAAAGGGAAAATCATCAATCAGACTGGATATTGGACTGGAAAATTGACTGCTAAGTCATCTGTCCAATCAAATATCCACTTGAAATAGTCAATCACTTTTGCAGAAAGAGGAACATATGCAATTTCTTCTGACATCAAGCTGGTAGATCTACAAAAGCTTCAAGAAACTTAGAGGAAAACCAGGCAGCCTTTTTTAATGCACCTTGAAAGCACAGCAAATCTATGGAGAATTGATTTTAAGGTTTTGTTCAAAAAGTGAAGAGAAGAAATGCACTAGAGATTTGATAACTTTTAAAGAAAATATATCCTATTCAGTTGTGTCTTGTAACTTTGAAATACTCAAAGCAATTGTTGGTTTTCCTTCAGATGCTTCCAACCACCTCATACAAGGTGGGTATGAATTCTCTACACAACTGGAGCAGTTTTAATCACTGCATAGCTGGATTTCTTTTGAATCTATAAAGCTGAGGTCACTTCTAAATGGACCAGGAATCTCCTTTGCACTGAGGCACAGTAGCACTGCTCCTGTAACTGTATGAAGCCATGAAGGCCATTTTATGATGCCTAGGAGGTGCAGCTGGGATATGAGGACTTTAAATCATAAGCTCTGGTGGTTTCATCTGCTGTAGTTAAGAGTAATCCATGCTCTGTTAAGAGTAATCCACGCTCTGCCTTCCAACCCCCCGAGTTAAAACTCTGAGGAATGCATTGGGCTGTGGTGTAGGTGCATGTGTGCCTCTCATTCCACCATGGGAGTAGCATCTTCTGGCAGAGAAGCAGTGTAGACAGCTGGGAGCAGAAACAGTTTGATTTGCTGCAAATAAAGATGGCAGTGCTCATGGCTTGGAGTGTTGACTGTAACTTAGAATCAGACTTATTTATGATTCACCTTCAGGTTTTGTGCCTGATTCTTTTATGCCATGTTATTTGAGGGCCCAGAGCCCTAAGGGCAACCAGGGAAAGGAAAAACAAAAGGCAACAAGCTCTTTACAGATACGATAATCATGTATATTTGTGATTACAAGAAAGGCTGGAAGGTGCTATGAAGTCAGTTGTATTTTGCTGTTTTTTAGCTCAGTACCTGCTCTAACTATCATTTTTACATTGCTGGTCCATTATAACAGCAAATATTAGCAGAAGGGCAAAGAAAAAAAATCAATATTGTATTTTCAAGAAATCAAATCAGTCTTCAAGGTTGAGAAGTTATTTTCTTAAATAAAAGGACACCAAATAAAATTTGGGCAGAAGTCACAGTGGACCACTGATGAGTCACACTGTCTAAAGATGGTTGTGTACTGAAGCTGAATAGATAGCAATATATGAGGCTTTTACCTTCCCATAGGGTGGGAACAGTGGATTCCCAGCCCAAGGACTCAGCAGCCACCCTCAGTCTGTGTGGTGCCTGTTGGCTGGCAGGCCAGGTGCCTTGGGAGTGTTTCAGCAGATCTGTGCTGTGGGCAGATCATATGTGCACCTGCAGGAGATGGATGGCAGAGGTGTCTGATTCAACAGTGTGTGGGTCTGTCCTCTGTCAGGGAATAAGCAGATCTCTCAGTCCATGTGGAAACTGGCTGCCTTTGCCATCAAGGCTGGTATATATGGGGATTTGGATTAATAGGGAAGGCAATGCAGAGCTAGCTGTTGGGAAACATCAGCTTCTTTTATGCCATGTGTGCAGAAGGCATTTGTCCTTTATTTTTTGTCCATTTGTTTGGCTCCTGTTGATGATAGAGAGACATGATTTTCCATGATTTTTTGAGTCCTGAGGCCATGGAGGTGGCTATATATGTATATCTAGAAAAAAAAATCTATTGTCAGAAAAGACAAAAGCTAGTTTGAGGCTACAATTTACTACATTTTAGGGGGTGGATGATTGCTGGTAGCTCAATTGTTTCTGGATCTTCCACTCCTTTTGTTTTCTGGCTGTATTTTGCTTCTGTGCTACATCACTCTAAATAAAAGTATGGATAATACTGCCTGGCTTCTACTGAAATGGGTATTTTGCCTGGTGGCTGTGAAAACTCAGCATTTATTTTCTTTCAGCATTTGAATTTCCCATAAAGAGAATTACACCCCCCAAAAAAAAAGCAAACTTCTTTTTCAAATTTAGCATGAACTAGTATTTAAAAATCACCAAGAAATCAAATACAAATGTTGAAAGTGGGTAGGGGTAAGGATCAGAATCACCACCATTTCAGTCCAGAAGATGGCCAAAACCTGCAAATACAGCTCTGTGCAGGCTGTTTGAGAGTGGGTCCTATTGCACACTAATTCTCTTTCCAACTAGCCCTCCTGCAGACGCATTCACATACCCTCTACAGGATTCTGTGCTCTGCCTGTTACACTGTGAATTCCAGCCATGCTGTCAAGTGTCTTGTAGGCACAGTCTAACAAATCTCTTGAGCAAAACTTCTCCTCATGTTATGAACAGTTATTAGTATTATGAGGAAGGGAGGCTGCATGAGTCAGGAATGAAAAAAGGTCTTACTGCAACTCTCCTGGGACACCTAGCTACCCCGTGAGAAGAAAAGCATACCATAGTCCCCAAAATGGGGTTTCAGAATGTTTCTAGAAGGACCCATAAGGTCAGAATAAACAAAGGTGAAATAATAGAAGGCTCTTCCCCGTTTCAACAGAGTATTAATTTTATTTATCCTTTCTCCGCTGTCATATTATAGATTACTTTTTTCTTGGTTCTCCTTTGACATTTTTAAGGTGTCAGTTCTGCTTGCACATTTTTCCAGTTTGGATCTTGAAGGCCAGGCCAGTCATTGCAGCCAGTGTGATGGTGCTAGTGCCATGCCTTACAGCTACACTCAGATTCTGGCACTGCACGGAGCTGAGCCAGATGATGATGTTAACATGTCCAAGGTGCTTGACACCACCTCGAGGAAAATCATCCAGGTTGGTTTACACATGTAAACTACATGGCTTAGGTTTGTGTTTGCCTACAGCATATTGAGAAACCTCTCTGCCAGCAGAATTGCAGAAGTGGCAGTGATGGGTGATGCCATCACCTTCCATTGAGGTGATGCTGACACCTCCACCCAAACAGCTGACTCAAAAGAGTGCCTGAACAAAGCATCAGAAGGCATTTCTGATCTAAGGTGTAAAGTGTGGATTCACTATTCAGGCACTAAATTTACAAAGACAAGTGTCTCTGAGGATCTAAGCCTCATGTAATGTAGGGCATTATTTAATTCCATTCTTAAACTGAAAAAAGTACTTTTTCTATACCTTGACACTAAGATAGTCAAATGAACTTCAAGAAATAGATTTCTTTGAGGATAGCCATCACAAAGTCTTGCCCTGTACCTAGGTTCTCTTCCCATCTTCACCCTGTATAGATAGCAGCTCCCACGTCTTTATACTCTACAGTATTGTGTATCTAAAAACTTAGCATTTAGGCTCATCTTCATGCTATGAAAGACGTGACTGATTTGTCTGCCATTTGTTGCATTTACTTCTCAGGGATGTCTTTTGTTTTCTTTTGATTCTCTTTAGGTTGCTGAAATGTTTCAAAATAAGAGTGCAGAAAGAAGGCAAAGGAAGAGACTAACTTTGACAAGATTTATCCTACCAAGACAGGTCACCAACTGATACAAATTGATTTCTTAAGGCTTGGCCCCTTAAGGGAGCAGCATCCCCAGAGATGCACTATCTCCAGAGTAAACCCAGGGATGGAAGCCAATCATGCTGTGTTGGGTGACTCCTGAAGGGCCAAGTGTGACTGCCACACATCTGCAATAAGGCCAATCCAAACCATTTACTATGCCCTATTTTGCTTCTTACCGGTAATATGTCTTTGTCTCTCTTTTTCAATGTCCCTTTATCATTCCATTACCATCATTCCTCAGAAACAATGGAACCTTCTAAGGATTGTATATGTGGACCCAGACAGGATATAGAAAGGATCCATTACACTCAGTTTTAATAAGCAAATACTTGGATATTTATAGGGCTTAAATTAACCAGTATTTTTACAGTCTTAATCACTTAATCACAAATAATAAATTTCTTTATAACTTGATTCCAGACCTTTGCCTGAGCAATCTTTTGAATATATTCTGCTCTTTGTTGTGGAGTTGAAATAACTCCCATTTTTCCTAAATGAACCCTGGTTTAGAGTCAATTCAGTCTTTTGTTGTTAGTTTTTAGCATCTAATAAAACCTCTTCAAAATACTCAGCTTCACATCTGGATGAGAAAGAAAACAGTACCTCAGTAAGAGCAATTAACCAGAATCCTTCAAATTTTCAGTTTATATCTCTTTTCTTTAGAAGAACAGTCCAAGATTTGTGGTGAAAACTACTTGTTTATTACAAATGAGTGAATAATTTACAATGAGTAAACTATTGTATGAGTTTCAGCAATTCTGAACAGAATGGCCACTGGCACATAATTTCCACAAATGCAATTTATATTTTAAATGTGTTTGATTTTTCATGGCTGTTTGACCAATGAATAATTTTATATTTCTGATGAATTTCGTAAAGATGATTAACTTGGACAGGGACTGAGGTGTGATGGAAACATAAGCTGTTATTAATGGATTCAGCAAAGTACTTGCAGACACACATTCTAACTTCCAAGAACTTGCATTAGTTTCTTAGAAATCAATAAGAGTTAGAAAATGTTAAATATCTTCCTGAATCAAGACCCAGGTGTCCCAAGTATGAGCTTGTATTCTGAAGTGGTTTGCTAGGTTTCACTGCTTGTCCATAGTGCATGCTAGAGGCTAAGAAACCGATGTCTGTAGTATGAGGAATCCCACACGCAATATACGCTTGGAGAAAAACTGTGCTGACTCATTCCTCATTACTGAGGCAAGACTGCAGAGTGATTACATTACAGAAATCCACCAGAATCACAGAATCACGGAATGGCTGGGGTTGGAAGGGATCTCTGTAGATATCTAGTCTAATCCCCCTGCTAGAGCCAGTTCATCTAAAACAGATTGCTCAGGGTTGTATCCAGGTGGGTTTTGAGCACCTGCAGAGGAGGAGACTGAAATTCTCTGAGCAATCTGTTCCAGTGCTCTGTCACTCTCAAAATAAATGTTTCCTTCTGTTCCTATAGAAATTCTTGTGTTTCAGTTTATGCCCACTGACCCTTGCTCTGTTCCTGAGGACCACTGAAATGAGCCTGGCTCCATTGTCTCAACACCCTTCCTTCAGTTACTTGCATGCATTAATAAGGTCCCATCTCAGACATCTCTTCTCAAGGCTGAACAGGCCCAGCTCCCTCAGACTTTCTTTATAGGTGAGTTGTTCCAGTCTCAATCACCTTCATAGGCCTCCTCTGGACTCACTCTATGACCTCCATGTCTCTCTTGTCCTGAGGAGCCCAGAACTGGACACAGCACTCCAGATGTGCCTCAACAGGGCTGAGCAGAGGGACAGGATCACCTCCCTCAACCTGCTGGCAATGTTCTTCCTAATGCACCCCAGGATCCCATTGGCCTTCTTGGTCCCCAGGACACACTGCTGGCTCATGGACAGCTTGTTGTCCACCAGGACCCCCCAGGTCCTTCTCCACAGAGCTGCTCTCCAGCAGCTCAGCCCCAGCCTCTGCTGGTGCTTGGGGTAGTTCCTCCCCAGCTGCAAGGATCTGCCCTTTTCTCTCTTGATTTTCATTGGGTTCCTCCCACTCTGCTTTCCCCATAAGCTCAAACTGACTAACCTCATACATGCTCCATGGGCTTATGCCTCAATGTCTGACTCTATTCTGTAATATTTCACATTATCATTTTTTTTAATCTTCCAGGTGTTTTTCTGCTTTCTTTCTATGATCTATAGTCTAAAACACACTCAGATCTTCTACTCTTCCCTGGCGTTGGCATGGGCTCACCTGCAGCTTCAATGAAGTGCTGTTTTTGTTTTTGCAGGTTTTATTGGCAAGAGAATGAAGAGATCTCACAGGCAAATCTCCCCATGAGGAGCCTGAGACCACTGCAATAGTTCATTCACAAAACACTCCATCCTTCCACTCACCTACCACGGTACTCTGATAAAGGGAGCATTGTTGTAACATGACTGTCAGTATAGAAATTCTTCATGTGATTTCCCTCAGAGAATGGTCACTATGAGTATCAGGGTGGTAGTGTGGAGGAACACGTGAGAGTGTGTGTTTATAAAAACACACATATTGTATGTATGTATATATTAGTCTTTGTACTTTTATATGTACATACAAGATATGTTTGTATAGAGATGAAAATTCGTACATAAATTGATACATGTCTGTTTAAAACTATGAATATATAAACTTGAATATGTTTTCCTTCAGCAAAATTTCATATATAAATGTCTGGACAAGTAGATTTTTAAATTATTCTTAACTTTAGGAGAAAGAAAGGGAAATAAGAGCAGGATTAATGATTCCAGGTTATTTCAACAGAGAATTGGAATTAGCAAACAATAAACTATTTTTCCCTTCAGGAAGGATCAAAGGCCATTAGACACATTCAACTATCCTGTATACCAGAGATAATTAAGTTGGCATATTTTAATCCTGCTGACTGGGCCTCTCAGTCTGTATTTAAAAATCTTTGTCATGCCAACATACTGCTATAGGTCTGGCTATGATCTCAGCAGTGTCTCCAGGTCAGTGGTCTGTGTTCTAGGTAGATGTTAGCTATATGTTTATGACTGATTGTTTATAACTGCACTGATAGTTCTTCCTCATCAGCTCATTAGCTAAAGTAAGCCTGGCAACTCAAATAACCCCCCACATTTACAGCAGCTAGAAAACACTCCATTACTACCAAAGCCCTTTATCTGGGCTGGAGACAAAGTTGGAAAATAAAATCTAACTGTCTAAATACTGGCCCAGGTAGCATGGTCTTGAAAGGCTACTCCTACACTAAAACAATTTATAAAGACTAGAAAAGCATCCATATGATAGAGACTAAACTGTATTTTCCATCCAATATCATTCCCAGCAAGCTTTGGGTTATCCAGAAGGCCCTCATTGACAGGGTTTCTAAATCAGAGGAATTCCTCCAGGAACTTGGCAGACATCATGTATACCTCTAATCATTTGTATTAAAGGCGTCTTCCTTATCCAGTTCATCAACATTTTCCTCATTTCATGGGAGATGCTCCACGACATGGAATACACTGCGTACTGCTTCAGTAACAGAGCACTTGAGATACTGAGAAGGTTTAATGGGTTGGGTGCTGGTCAGAATCTTAGGAAATAGCTCTCTAAAATGTGCTTGAGGCACAGGGACAAAAGAAGGACAAAGTGAAGACTGCAGACTCTACAGTAGTGCAATCCAGAAAGACCTTTGCTGACAGCAAAACACCAGCTGGTAAGGGCTGATTTCAGGGCAGCATGAGAGAGGCTACACCCACCTGCACATGAAAGTCGCACAAAATTACATGGTCTCTTTTGAGTGGAACATGCAGAAAAAGACAGGCATTAGATCCAGCTGTGGAGTAGACAAAAGAGCAAAACCAATGACATGGGATAAGGATGCTCGCCCTCTCCTTCTTACTTGGTCTACTCTATTTAAGTTAAAGATTTTTCAAGCACATGTCATTTTTTGGCAGTTCAGTGCTCTACAGAGTTTACCATAGCCAGACAACCTTCTTGGTACCATCCTAACAAAAAAAGCAATCAGATCAGCATGTTAATAAGTGAGAGAGAGCTCTCAGGTGAAGACAGCTGTCTTGTTTATGTCTGTCCTTATGTTCCTCTTGCTAATGAACACTGGTGTCAGCCTGAAATGCACTCTTAGAACACTCAGTTTTACAAAGTAAGAAAAAATATGGTTTGTTTTTTTTTTTTGTTTTTTTTTGTTTTTTTTTTTTTTTTTGGTTTTTTTTTTTTACTTCATGCTGTCATAGTCACAAGCTAGGTATTTGTCCTTTTCCCCTGTATGGTCCCAAGGTGAAAGCTCCTCCTCAGGTAACACCAGGCTACTGTGAACTGCTGCTGAGTGGAGGTTGACCAGAGCTGTAATGATCCCTTTCACCAAGGTGAGGGATTTTGTCTTTCTAATGTCCTTCCCCACCTGTTTTGGCAGCAAAGCTTTGTTTCTTACTTGCCAACATCACATGTTTACAAATCCTAAGTCAGGGCGCCAAACCTCACAGGATGTTTAAAAATATCTTGGAACACTGACTGGAACCAAGGTCTTTGCTGTCCCGTACCAGCACCGTTTAATCCAGTTAGAGATTCCTAGTTTTGTCTGCAGGATTGAGCAGGATAGAAAATAACCTCAAACCAGAATATGTTCCTAATCTCTTAGAGAACCTCTTGATGGTGATAAGGGCTGTTTTGAGCCCTGTCATGCAGAGGAAGAATTTGAGCTACAAATTCCAAGGTCTCCAACACGGAAGGCAGCTGCCACATCGGGTCTCTTGGCAGACATGTGGGAGGTGGCATGTCCAGTTCCCAGCCTCCAGGAGAACAGCACCCAGCTCTACCTAACTTTTAGCCAGTGGCTTAGCTAGTGGAAAGCCCTGGTCAATGTTTTACTGCTCACTATGAAAACTGACACTTTCACCTACTGCTATGCATTCTGGTTCTAGGACTGTACTGAAAGGCATTTAAATCCACATCTTAACATCTCCAATAAAAATAGGGGAGTGGAGAGGGTGGGGGGAAGAGGGTGGAGGGATGCTTGTGAGATTGCACTGTTATTTTACATGGAAAACTCTGAATTAGCTCTTTAAGGACACAGTGATAAGGAAGAATCCAGATGTTGCCTTCCAGCTTCTAGTACACCCCATTTCTGGAGTTACCATAAATGTTTTAGGCCAGTGTCACAACAAAATGTCAACAGCAATCTTTTAAATGACAAACCATGCCTGCAAAATGACCGCATTTCTCTGAATTTTAAGGCAAACACTTTATCTCAGTTAAACCCTTAGCAGCCCTGTGGTTTTGCCCATCTCCTCAGGAACATTTAAAGCACTCTTCTTCTTATAAACAGTTTAAAATTGTAGTGGTAAACACACAGGCTTAAAGCTAAACTTCCATTCCTTACACTTGTGTTGGTTATTTGCAACAATACCAGAAATGTTTACCAATCCACCAGCAAAGTTTACACTGAAATCCCCCACTCATTTACCTCTTGTGCCATGATTAATTGTTGGCCTAAATGAAGGAAGTGAAAGACAAGGATACGGCTTGTGCACCGAGATCTTCTGCTGACTAAACTGCAGTTTCCAAATTCAAGATTCAAGAAATCAGTTCTAGACTCAGTGTTGTAGATTTCTTCTGGCTTTTCCAGTACATTGCAGTGCATTTACTAAGTGTCTCAAGAGCTGCTAAAGCTCAGGAAAGATGGTGGTGATAAAGACTTTGTGAGGGATAGCTCTTTCTGGAGAGGTAAAACAGATGAGATGCTGGACAGCAGCTTTTAAAAACTGCACTGTGTTACTGTCTAAAGCCTTCTCCCTGTTGTCGTGTACTGTGTGCTTCTGGCACTAAATTGAAGCCCATGATGCATCAGAACAGGTCACATCAAGATGCCTGCCAAAGGACATAATGGGATGTTAGTCCCAGAGATTTCAGAAAGATGCTATACCCACCAAAGAAAACTGTCTATGCAAGATTGTGCTTTCCTCTCAAAGATGATTTCAGGTCTATAGCTTCACAAATCATGCTTTCCAGCACTAAGGAACAAATACAGGTGGAGTATAAAGCAAGATTCACTTTAGGATAGAATTAATTTTCACCAAATACCAGGGCAACAGATAACCACATCACCGTTTAAGACAAAACTGGTGCTGTTAACAACAGCAGGGCAGTCTTGCAATAAACATAATAGGGAAACAATGGGAGTTGAAAAAAAATAGCCACAACTACAGAGAAGAAGTATACAAGTTTCTAATTTTAATTAAAACCCTCTGTCTAGTTTTTCAGCAGCCTTAGAAAAAAGGACTGGGTCTTGCTGTAGATCCTAGTGACCAACAGTACGGAGATCTTTCACAGTAAGTTCAGTAGGAGCCTTCTAGGTTTTTCCTTGATGCCTTGAAACAAAATATGAAACAAAGTTATTTCTGCAGTTGATTCATATAAAGAACCATCTCTGAAAGCCTACCATTTTCACAGAGTTGCTACTTCCAGATGATGAGTGTTAACTGGAACAAGAAATATGGATTTCAGAGGCAATTTGATCAGGTATGTAGTCTGATAGAAATCTGGTTGTAATTCCATAAGATAAATGTTATAACCTCAGTTAAAATTACACCAAGCATTACATACATTACATCAGCATAAAGCATTGTCTACCATGAGTCTACTGGAACTGGTAATGGACTCTAGAGCCATCTTTTGACAATTTCCTCATCATTTATATTATTTTAGTTGCTACAATTTGAAGTTGCAACCTAAGTTTATTAGCTGATATCTTTGTCTGTTAGATACAAGAGTATTTCCTAAGCTTCTATTTGATGGATGGGTAAAAATGGAAGTAGCAGTATGGACCCATCCACAAAAAAAAAGGGCGCTTCCTAATGACTGATAAGCAGTATTTTGGAATATTTCGGGTTTACCTTCCAGTGATTCCTTTGGATTTTCTTTATTTTAGGTTTTCAGGCTGTGATTTTGAAGACTGCACAGAACAGACACAGAAATCAAGACATAGTTCCTTATGCCTTGAACAGAAGCCAGATTACAAAAGCTCCTATTTAAAAATAAAGAAAAAAAGAAAACATCTTTCCCTTTTCCAAGTGTCTACAATTAGTTTATCTGCTCACATTTTCCAGGAGCTTTTGTTTCCTTTGGTTTTCAAATGTATCTTTTTTTTTTTTCCAGAACCCACACACAGGAGTTCCACAATCTCATCACTGCCCTTTTAAGACCATTATCACCTCTTTCCAAAATGCCTCTGTCCTAGAGCACTCCCAAAGCACATCCTGGAGAGTTCATTTCCTCACGTGTCACACATGTATTTTTGTCCTTGTGAAAATGGATTTGGAGCTCTGGACTAGATTTCTGATAAAAAAAACAGTGGCCTTCATTCTATTTCCTCCTATTTTATAGTCTCGTTGCTTACCCGCAAGAACCTAGCTCATTCTTACTCAAATTTACATTATTGCTGCTCTATTACTTTATATGTATTTTATTATATACTTACTATGTGTTTCATAAAGTCTCCTTAGAAGATTAGAAATGTAAGACTGCTGTAAAAACTTTGCCTTGCCTTTAGCAGTACTCCCATCTTTGGAAGTAGTGCTGCTGCTGATACCCAGCTGTGTAATGGTGATCTAGGAAGAGGGTAGGGTTAAGCACAGAAATCTCCTGGTGGAAAATCATGGTAGGACTAGTCAATGCCTCTGCTCAGACTCCACTTTTTTGGGGGGAAGCATTCTAGAGGCAAGCTGGCCTTTGTGAAACGGACAGTGATTCACACAAAAATAGTTGTTAGCTACATAAGTAAGTGGAAACATAACATGTAATAGACCCAGCAAAGACCTCAGGGCTAAACTTTCATTATTAGATTGTATTGTAGGATCAGTATGAAAACAAGCCCAGCCAATACTCCCGACATGAATAAGGTGGAGTCAAGATTTCAGCTAAAGAACTTTTGTAACATGTTACAAGCTGTTTGGATGAAAGACACAGCAATCTGAGACAAGGAAAGTAGAAGAAGGAGACACTAAATGTGTTTGCAGTGGCATCTAGTTCAAAGTAATGCATTATCTGAATATAGCACATATTTTGTGGTCGCCCTTGCTGCTATATGAAATATGTAGGCGTTGTTTATGGGGGGGGTTATAAATGAGAATAAAATATATTTTTCTGTACTAGCACACTTAAAAGTCATCTCACCTGTATCCTTTTCCATGTGAAGCCTTAATCAGAGCCACATGCACACATGTCAAAACAAAAGAAAACAAAACAATTTAATCTAAACTTGCGTATAATTTGCACATTGTTATGTTTTTTTAATACATTAAAAGTGGTCCAAGCCCATGCAAACAGTTACAGGTCATTGGTAATTACATAAATTACAAAAAAAAAAAAAAAATACAGGATACTTCTTCTCCAGGATATTAAAACAACTCAGGCAGTCTTAACATTGGAAACTATTTATACTCACTGGGACAAAAGAGTTACTTACAGTAAGACCTCAAAGAAGACAATAGTTTTCCCAGTAAAATTCCCTTTTGGTCAGGTCCCTGCTTGTAAAATTCTTAGTGATTAGGGTAGTGTTCTAAAAGCATGTACATGCATGTACAGCAGTGTGGTGGAAGGATGCATATGCAGTTAATGAGCATCTAGCGTGGATTTTACCCATGGTAGGTGAGCATCAGGCAGTATGAGCAGGGGGCCAACCCAGGCTAATCTGTCTGAGGTACTTGCACAGGGCTGAGTCTCATTGTACTTTTCACTTTTCCTCAAGGTAGAAGCATACTCCTCCTTTCTGCAGCAAGGGGAAGATGGTGCATCTGTTTCCCCGGAGACACTTCTCAACTATAGACCAATTCCAAAGTCACCTGTCTTTCCATTTCTGTGTCCTTCATTTCTTCATGAGAGGATCTGTGTAGAGTCCCAGTGAGACTTATAAACTTCTTCTCATGCTTTTTTCATGTACCTTATTAGTTGTATTGATCATGTGATTTATTTGTATAAAGGAACAAAGAAAATTATCCCTACTGCATGAAGATATACAAAGACATGTCCTGATGTAGGTTCACTATGTATAGCTAATAGATATTTTGATATAAACCTGGAATATTCATATTCCTGTCCAGCTGATCTTTAAAGAAAAATTACCCTAGTCCAACTGGTCCACTTGGGTCCTTTGTAAAGTCTGTATAACAGTGACACAAGCATTCTACTGCAAGCTTTCTTATAATATTGTCTGGGGAATGCTCCTGGCCCATCAAATCTTTTTCAGTCTTTCTTTTCCATGCCTGCTACTTTCTGCTGAAAAATTTCTTAGAGGACACCTAGAAGAGGTTTGGGACTTCTTAGACATAACAATTCCCTAGAAGGTCGCAGTTTTGCAAGGTAGAATCCCTGGCAAATCTCTCCTCACACTAAAACAAAAAACAACCTCCACCCCAGCATAATCTTCCCAGGAAAGAGATATCACAGGTGTTCCAGAAAGTTCCATGGCCCAGGCTAGCCCCAGTGTGTTGCAGAGTATAATGTTCTCTAAGGCATCCTGACAAGAAAAGAGACCCCACAGAGACCCAAGTGGTATCCCCAAGCTGTGTCTTATCTTACACTTTCAGTAGGAGTAACCTAATAATTGAGTTTTGCTAGACATTTTAGATTTTTTAAATCTTTTTGACGCTTAGACAGAAGCACCACATCCCGATGCACAGTTTGGTGTCTGATGCACAGTAATGTGGTGGAAGCGATGAATTCTCAGAGCACAGGATGTGCCTGAAGAAGCTGGTACTGCAAAGGGGAGGTGGTGGGACCTGGGAAGAATATATGAGATGGTCACTTCATATGAGGTTGCAGTAAGTTCACATGCAATTTGCTTTTACCTAAACTCAAGAGGGGACAAAACCACTTGATAACTCCTTAGTTGTATTTATCTGTATGAAATAACATCTTCTGTTTCTGCAGTACTGTAGCACTTGCAAGAACTAGCAAACTTTGCTAAGCACTGTAGAGATACTTTTCAGAAATACAATGCCTGCTGAGAGAGGCTTCTAACCACAGTGGATTTCTGTTTACTTTGTGACTGAACCTGTTTACCTCAACATTTTTTTCACCTTCTGATATGGAAGAATATGTTTCCAGTGAACCACAAACGGACTTAGAATTTTGGGATCTAGTTAATTATTCCTCATTACTGCTCTCCTGTATTTTATGGTATATGAGAGTAACAAGAGAGACATCCTGCTGCAGGAAGCAGTACAGTGATCTAACAGGTAATGATATCCCAGGGTTAGGAAGTAAAGAATTTCACCTTTTCCAGAGGCTTCAAGGAAGATGCAAACATGATTTTGAACTGACAGATGAATTAAAGCAAAAATTAAATTTACTTTTGCTCCAATTACAAAATTTAAACATTTGAAGCCAATTGTACCAAGAGTGTGTTGTTACTGGAGATTTGTGTGTATGGGTGTTTTCTTAACACAGCACTACCCACATCTCACAGACAGCTGTGGGGAAAGCTACCATGAAGAGCAGAAATGAAACTGGGCCCTTATGGCAAAGTTGCTGCAGTGACTTCCTTGAAATAATTAATGGTTAGGAGAAGGCTGCCTGCTGTTCCACATGTGAAACAACAACAGATGGGCAGCGTTATATTTCTCTGATAATAAAATGACCTAATGCTCTATTTAGAAAACTAGAATACTTCTCCCTGACTGTTTACGGATTTTAGAAATATCATGATAAGCAAACCCAGAGTTCAAAGCTGTGATATAAAGGACAAGTG
>WBNO01014690.1:0-40632 GCA_013400575.1 Peucedramus taeniatus
ATAAAGAGAGAAGAAAAGTTTTAAAAGTACCTTTTTTTTTAACCTTCTGCCCCACCCCCTTCTAACTATGCTGTTCCTAGAGTGATAACTGTAACAATCTGCTTTATTTTCCACCTCTCTATAGAATTCAGAATATTTTTCTCCAAAAAAAATTTTAGAATGCTCCACTGAAAAAAAAAAGGCATTTTTAAAGGAATGGTTTATTAAACCATGATTAAATGTAGAGCACAAAGAATAAACTAACAGAAGATTAACATACTTCATCAGACAATTAAATACTACTGTAATGAGAGCTACCTTCTCACCAAACGCTTCAAACAACTACAGAACAATAAAACTTTTTTTCAAAATCAGGCAGATATTTACATGAACATAAAAAGACAACATAGTTCTACATTGATGTATCTAATTGATAGAACTGGTAATACAGAGAAAAAAAATTTTTTTTAGAACAGAACACCAGTTGCTACCTATTAGACCTTTTCCACAGGCAAAAAAACAGAGTAAAAGAATAGAAACAATGAATGAGGAACACAGTTCTGAGAAATACTTTTTGGCTTACAAATTCTAGAACTAAATTATTTTCTATTTTAAAAGAAATAAAATTAATTCACTAAGGAAACATTATCTGTTGAGATAATTCATCAGGCAACCCAATTCTACTAACTCAAAATAGTTTCTGAGAGTATTTTTAAAATTTCATCTATTTTGTGAAATTTGGATTAATTTACCAATTAAATGACCAATTTAACCAATGCAATCAGAATCAAATGATGTCAAGAATTACTAGTATTTCCAGCATTGTTTTGAAATGCAGGAAATTACCCATACTAATTCCATCTTCTACATTCACATACATTTTTTAAAAATTTTCCTAGTTCCTGTTTCTTTACTGCACATTATATATAATTTTGGGTACATGGTTTAAAACCTTTTGAAAACTTTTCATATTAAATTATATATTTGGATAATAGAGGCATTAAAGCATATAATGCAGAAAAAACATAGAAAATCCTTCTGGAGGTCCACATTATTAAAGGAAGCATAATAATTTTGTCATTCAAATACTTGGAATCTTTTATGAAAGATTTAACAATACTTGAGTAAAAATTCCCCTAATATCTACTGCCAAAGTAAAAAGTATTCAAGATGCTGAGACTCTTGCTAAACCATAAAAAAATATAGCCAGAACTTAACTGCCATATGTATTCTTATTTCAGTAATTTCATCTTGTAGTTTGATTGATCTCTTCTATTTCCTATGTCTTACAAAAAAAAATCCCTCATCCTATGATGAGCTCATTTATTTCAGCCACTCTATTCTTGGTGTCCACAACCTTTCTCTTCCAGTTTCTAGGAGCAGCCTTGCTTCCTCAGGAGTGGAAAGGGCCTAAATGCTAGTGCATTTCTTTGTTTTCTACTTGAAACCCCCACCCTCCAGAGAGCTCCAGACACTTTGGTTCTGTTCAGAAGTTTCCTGAGAATGAGCAGACCAAGCCTGACCCAATTCTATAGGTGTTGCCAATGCTTAACAAAACACTTGGGCAAGGTAACAGACAGGTCCAGCTGAAGACAGTAGAACATACTGTGTTAAGAAAAAAATTTATTTCACTCTCAAAATACATTTTTCCATTTTCACAACACATTTTGCTGCTATTAATTCTGCACTATACTCAGAGCTCTCCAGTCTGTGCTGAATCATTTATCACAACCACAAAAGCTATAATTTTTAGGGCAAAGTCCACTATGGAGGTGGAAATGTCTTAAATTATATGGCAAGGTTGCAGCAGCACACTGACATTTTAGGAAGAAGGAAGATGAAATCATTATATTTAATATAGAGGTAAAAAACTAAATATACTGTTTTTTTTTAAAAAAACCCAGTAGCATCCCAAGAAGGTTCTAGTCAATTGACTTTATTGCACTAAAAAAAGGATGAAAAAAGTTTTCATCCAGACTACAGGGTCTCTTATCACCGTCTTACCACAGTTTAACACAGCTGGCCATAGTCTATTTGGTTCACATTCAACTGGAGAAGAAAAATAATTTGACAAACTGGGTGAAATCTCCAGGCAGCATGGAAAAAGAGGGCCACTTGTTTGAAAGGAGAGCCTAGTCTAAGAACAGATAAGGAGCCTGTTTCACAGCAAAAGATCCAGTTAGCAAGGTAACAGCATGAACCACCTTAACCTGAGATGCGAATGATGCGATGGATGTGCCTGTGTGACCCACGTGGGACAGCTCAGATCAAGTTGCAGCATAGTGCCAAAATTTACACCAGCTCTCTTTGATCTCCCACTAAGAAATATAGGCGTTATGTTAAAGCTGCAAAGCTTTCAAAATATGTGAATTATCTTTCTTTACTCAAGTATCAAAAATGGTCTTCAGCTGAAAAACTAAGTATTTGTCATTATAGTCCTTGTATCCTCAAATTTACCAATATTGTCTTGATGCTACAAAACAAGATCTTCAAGGGCAAACCAATAAAGTTATCTGTCTTTCCAGAGGGTTTTTCAGTTTGGTTTTTTTCTTTCTTTGGTGCACTGCAGGGAGCAGGTGGCAAAACAAGAAGATGAGAGAAGGTAAAACTGTGTTTCTGTTGGTGAATATTAAGAGCTACATAGAATTAGTGTTCATTTTCTAGGTGGATCTTGTTTTGGAAGCAATAGGTGTTATTCTGCAGTATCACACCAAACAAGGTTGTTGTCATTTAAAGATTTTTCACATTACAAAAATAATAAAAAGCTATGGAAAACATGGGAGAAAGTGCAATGTCTTAACTTCCTCTTACCAACACTGTATTTTACTAATACAAACAAATACATCACTCTTGAGTAATGTCACTCTAAAGTTTTATAGGAATGCAAGATAACAGTGAAGCTTTCTAAAGAAACAAAGAAAAAGGACAACAGTGGTACATTTAGTTTCCCAATTAACAATATGGTCAAGATACATTAGCAATAAAAGTTTAATAAAAATTGGATTGCAGCTACTTCCTGAGGCTTATGAGGTATCTGTAGCATTGCACCACAGCATAACATATCAGAACACAGTGAGACTGTTTACCCTGTCAATCACTTGTCAATCTATCCAGCTTTCTACAAATACCCCTTGTATTTGGAAGCAGTTTCACAAACCTCAGTAATTAAAATTTTTAACACAATAATAGACACATCTAGCAAATCTACCAAACTAAAGCCACTAGCATGCACAAGGAACAAAATGAAATGTCATGGTTACCTTTGGGCAATTACTTAGATATAAAAATCCCATACAGCTATTTAAAATACATGTTTATTTTTCAGGTAACATTTTCTTTTGTCTTGGGGGATTTTTAAAAATATTTTATCTTGATAAGCACATGTGAGTGTTTGTGACTTCAAAGTGAGCAAGCAATTTGTTTTTCTCCTGCACTGCATGTTTCCCATAGAAGAAATAAGAAAACCACTGTATTTTACACAAAGCATCTTGGAATCATTTATAGTAAAGAAAGCTAGACTAACTTAATTTTTCATTCAGAATGCAGAAGTGAATTTTCAGGAGAAAATGTCATATTTTCCAGAAAAGACAGAAATCTAGACATCACAATGTCTATCAGCTGAGCTCACAGTAAAAATCACCAACAAGTAGCATCATGCTGAGGTTCAGACCAGTGATGAGACATAACATACCAAAGATATTGAGAAGACAAAAAGCTTTCACTGCACCCAAGAACTGGATGAATTTGATAACAGAAGTATGGAAGAAGCATGACTAAACATGACATCCCCTGGGATCTGACAAGTTATACAAGAAGAACAAGTGTCATCAGAAATTATTGCTGATATCTTATCCATTAAATGATCCTCTATTTCTTTGCACACAATTTTTTCTTTCATTGATCCATGATGTGTAAAAAGGGGATCTGACCAGCATAAAGCTCTGCCTGACTGCCCAGGAAAGTTCATCTGGCACTCTGTCAAATTACAGGTTTGATTGCAATACGCAGTCAGTGTCTGTATGGGTGAGGAAATAAACATTTCTGTACTGAATCACCCCATCCTGTGATTCTGGGTTCAGGTTTGGCAAGTTTACATTTTCCAAAGAAACAAAACCCCTGCAGCTGGCCAAACAAAATACTGGTCCACAAAAGCAGGAGAAACCGTAGCATATTTTTCCCAATATAAATCTAATGATGGTTTTGTAAGTAATAGCCCATCCTTATTCAGACATGCAAGGTGATTTCTTCGTCTTACACATAAAGCACATATCCGGGAATTATAATCTGCCTTTTCAAGTGACCATATACAAAAAAGTAGTTACATAATTTGCCAAATTTCTTGGTCCTAATTCATGATGCAGCTTCACTGTTTTGTGAAGCTGCACCATGAACAGTCTGAGATTTCCTTCTTAGAGTCATCTTACCCATTTCACACTGAGAAAATGACTGAAATTAGCAAACAACAACTCAGGGATTGAGAATAATCTGAGAACAAACAATTATCTCTGTCAGCCAGAAAACCATATGTACGTTATAACAGCACTAGCTAGTACTGTGATAGGAAAAAAGGAATCTGGAAGAACCAGAAGGTTTTGGAATTTCAAAAAAGCATATTCCAACAAGACTGTCATTCACTTTAGAGACAATGTCAACTACTAGGATATTGATAAATTCATCAGATCAATTAACTGTAGGCCATTAAGAAATCTTCAGAGCTAGAGCTGGCACTGATGGAAGTGGAAGAGTGAGGAAGATTGAGTTCTTCATGATGAAAAACACACATCTTCCCTCTACAGACACATCATTATTTTTCAAGATTCACATGCAATTTACAATATTGTTTCCTACATTTTTCATATGCTTCCCTTGGCACCAGATTTCATTAAGATGCTGGCAGTGCCATCTGCAGCTCCAAAAGCACCTCCTCTGTCAACAGTTTGATCTCAGATGAGTCATTCAGCCTGGGCTAGTGAGCAAGCAGAAAAGCCTCTTAAGCCTGTGTAAATAACTCTACTCAATGAGCTGCATTAAACACCTTGCAAGAAACAGGCAGTCAAGTGAAGAGAGCAAAAAAATTGCCTTTACCACAGTTTGAAATTCTAACCTTGAAATTTTGAATTTTAGATTCCAAAATTCTAAAATGTGCCACAGCCCACATTCCATTGCAAAGTCCTGCACCATCATTCAAGACAAACAAAGGACATATCATTCCACCCAGCAACACAACTGTCCCTAATCTTTGGTAGAGTTACCTGGAGAATCTGATGGAAATAATCTCTCAGTTGCCAGTGCTGATGCTCACAGTGGTATCAGTATCCTAAGTTAGACATCCACTACTGGACATGACTTCCTTTAGCAGAGAAGCTAAGCAAAACATTTAGAAAAAGCTAGCAGAATGTGTTTTTATGAAAATTGCTTTTATCAAAAAGCAGCAGCAGAGGTTGCATCAAAAACAGGATTTACAAAAAAGTTAAGACCTTTCTGTTCTAACAGTAATTTTCCTACTCTCAAACCTTCTTTCTGAATTAAGACTTTTCAGGTCAATCTGACTTGAAAATTACTTTCAAGTAATTGAAAGTATTTCAATTCAAAAATTCAAATTAAAAAAAAAAAAAAAAACCAAAAACCAAAAACACCAAAACCACCCTATGTGTAATTATATATTTAGTTAGTACAACTCTGGGAAGCACATGGAAGCTGGCAGTTACCGGCTCAGCATCCACAAGAGGGAGCCTGCCCTTGGGAACAAATGTGAACTCTGGCTCTTCATTAGACAGTTTACGGCTGGCGGACAGCTCACCAGTTCTGTTTGGTACTGAACATTTTCCGCAAGTTTTAGACTTTAATCAGGGCTGATGTTTGCATAAGAGAAGAGTCACAGAGAGGGAAAGCAGGAAGGAAGCTGAAACAAATCAAGAAATGAGGATATGACCTTTACAAAGGGAATATATATACCCTGTCTAAATACACTGATTTTTAAAAGGAAGAACCAGCCCAGGGAAACAGGAATGGAACATATCTACGCAAAAGATATATTTCTTATTTGTCTTGGTTCCTATAGTATGTCTATTTTCACTTCTAATCTGGTTGAAAATGACTAAATATTTGTTAGTATTTCCATTTTGGAACTATTTATCTTCATAGCCATAGTAATACGTTCACATAAAGGCATCAGAGCTGCCAAATTCCTTCATTACAATTTGGATCGTGGTTTAGAGGCTGGGGTGTTGGCACTTACATCTCACTGGACCCATAACAGCAGACACTCATCATCATCAAGTCATTATCACATTTTCCCTTTGTGGCTATGTTTATTTTAAGAAATTCCCCTGTGTTCAAACACTACCTAAGCTTATTTCAGGGTACAAATTCTATATAAAACTTCAGCACAAACAAGTATTTCTTTACTTTTCCTTTACAGTTCCTACCTTCTGGAGCAGTTCCAACAGATTCATATCTTCAACAAAACATCCAAAAACAAAACAAAAAGCAGAAAACAGACAGAAAACCATATTTATCACAAATTTTTTAACCACACCCCCTGCTCCCCGCCCGCCCCCAAAAGTTACTAAGTTTCTTTTTGAAACTAGTTAATTCACACCACATTTTCTTTTTTAAAGAAGTCTCATATTTGGAAAGTTTTACATAGTGTAATCCTCTCTAAACATTACACAACCCCAAAAGCACTGCTGATAAAAACTACACACAGCAGGATATCATTATTAAGCAAATAAAGCAAAACAAAGCATCAATTAAAATATGATTTCTGATTATACAGTATTTTCCTCCAGTAAGGAACAGAAACCAAATTCAGAACATCTTTTAAATCTTCTTCTGGACCACCCAACTGAAACATTGAGCATAATTCAAGTAGTTTGGGTTTTTTTTAATAACTAGTTATAAGTGTTTATTCTCCTTCCTCTATAGAAAGAAAAATAGACCCTGGGTTTTCCATATCTTTATTAAGAAAGACATTCTTAGCATACCCAGGGAAATTCATTAACCAGGACATGCCAAAAATGATGATGACCTTACACTTGAGCAGTACAGATACAGTGATTATCTTCTGTTGGTATCTTTCTTTAGGCATATCTAAACTACTCGCCCTTTTTTAAATACCAAATTTATAAGGGACCTGCACTATTATTGTGCAGAATGAGATTACACCATTAAAGACTTTTCAGCAACATTCACATTTAGTAAACTATTTGAGAAGTCATCTCAAGTTCAGAAGCCAAAATAAAACACAATGAACAAATACAGTCATACAGCTGTAATTAAAAAATGCAAGTAAAGTGAACAAAACACATTAATAGCAGCAGACTTCCTTACAAAATAATTCCACACAGCTAATCATACAAAAAATAAGGAGGCCCTGAACACTTTTGCAGGAATCTAGTTTAAGTTTCATTTTCAACATAGTACACTGTTAAAAAGCTGTACATTTCTAAGGAACTTCATAAACTGAAACTACAGCCTCACATTCTTATTCACTATATGAAGACATTAAGCTAAGTTCCAAATTTATATCTCTAATCATCAAATAATAATGCAACATTTATGGATACAGATATTTTTCTTAACTATTTTCTTTTGGAGAAACAGAGAAATCTTTTCAAGACAGACATCTCCACCTTCATTGTCATTTTCTCTTTGACTACTTCTCAAAGACTAGGATTTGTTTTAGTTCTTTGGGGGGTTGTTGCTTTTCTTTGTCTTAAAATATTAGTATTTTAAACAGTAATAGTGAAGGCCCAGAGAACTACCAGTGCTAATGCATTTGCATGCCCACACTGATCACACACTGATGCCTTGCTGTATGCATGAAAAGCAGAGTTGTGAACACTCAAATTCCTATTCCATGGAATACACAAAACAGAGTGATTATGCTAATAGTGCTTTACTTCAGGAAACAGACTTTGAAGTCTTTTACAGCAACGGGAACAAAACTATGTTTTTTTAAATACAAAATTATTTCTACTTTTGTTTATTCAACATGCAACAATTCTTATGCACCCTAATCTAAATTTCTCTAGAGTAAGCATGTGAAATAATACACTTTTCTGCCAGCCTTGAAAGGCTCTCTAGGCCTCAATCCTACATTACAATTATGGTAATCTGCAGCTCTTGTAAGATAAATTCTTCCCTGGACAAAAAGACAAATCAGCAATCAGCAGATCCCCAAGTATTTGTGACTTTCAGTTAAATGTTAGTTTTTTCATGTTTCAGAATTTACTCCCAAATACCAGCTCACTGTCTAGAGTCTATCTTGGTATGAGAAGCACTGCTGGCCACTGCTCCATCTGACTCCTTTCCACCACCCGAGTCAAATACATCACATGGAACACAGCAATGCAAGCTGTCATTCCTACTGCAAGAAAGAATTAGGCTCCTCTCCCCACCTGGCACCTCTGTGGATAAAATCATGATGAAGAGAGCTTGTAACAGAATGGTTTGGAGACCAGCAATGAACAAAACAAACTGCAGGAAAAACTTTGATTTTCAGTTACTACAGAGAAAATCCAACACCCCTGTTACTTCTAAATGTTAAATCTTGTGAATTTATTATCCCAGCAAATTGTACAGCTCCATTTCTTTACTAAGAATTTGTGTATCTGGTAGCATTATGATTATTACTTTTACTTCAATGTTGAATATACACAAAACGATTATTCTTAGGTCACCCATCTCAAAAACTTGTAACTCCCTGCAGAAATCTTTTCTAGACCAATCAACTTCTTAATTCAACTACATTTTTCCCAGTTTTGCTGTTTGTTCTTCCCAATATACATGAACACATGATACTGACATTATTTTGCTATTCCACTCATACAAATAGGCTAATAGCACATACTTATTTTAAGGCCTTCTCTACAATTCAAATTCATTTCCATTTTCTTTCATTTAACTGAGGAAAAAGACAAAATAGGTTTTGCAACCCGATTCACAAGAACAGAAAAAAAAATTAGTGAAATACTTTTAATGTTGCAACAAAATGGAAAAAAATATCCATTTGAAGTGAACTTCCCATGAGATTAACCAGCAAAGCAAAAAATATCACCATCAGTTTTGCAAAACTCCATAACAAAGTTAGAAATATTTTCTTTTCTATTTCCTGCAGTGCCTTTGATATATACACATGAAATGGGATGACGTTGTTGTTCCATGCTGCACATTTACAGCTATTATTAAGTCTCTCACAATAGTTTTTTCCCCAGTGATTACAATCTTTAGTTTGCCATATTTTTATTTCCCACATTCTCCATTTCATATCCACAGAAGAAGTAATTCAAGCATACTTTTTTTTTTGTTAATTTAAATCCCTTATTATTATTATTTCCTCTACCAAAATTTACTGGTGTACTGTTTAAACAGTTTAGATCAGCAATCAATAGACTACAAAACAATGAACCAAATAAGTACTTCACCCTAGTATCTAAAACTTCAGGAATATGTGGCACAACTGGCCATGCCCCAGCAGCTTTGAAGAGAGTATATAGTTTTATATGCAAGACTTCAAAGGTGATACTGCACTCCATGTTGCAAAACTGTTTCATCTTAATATGGCATGCTAGTTGAACAAATTTTTCTACCAGTAATCTTTATTATACATCTGAAAAACAGTTGTACAATTTCCTGATTATTTCCTAGTCCAAGACTTATAACATGGTGAAAGATTCTCTTATTTTACACAGATAGAGCCACTGTTATCAGCCAGAACAGTGAAGATGACCTGACTGGCATTTAGACCAATGCTCAAATCTGAATGTCTGTGGCTACCCTCACTGATGAACCAAGGAAAAGCACCACTGTGGTTATGATTTTTTTTTATAGTTGAAATTCAAATTTGGTATCTGCTAAACTTACATACAAAACTAAAATTTTACCATAGGACATCTCTGTACTCTGTGCCAAATGAGTGGTTTTGGCTTCTGCATCTCTGACATGAACACTGTCCTATAGATCAAGTGGCAAAGCATTCCACTACAGATTTGGTAGGCTGTCCACTAAAGTTTTGTTTTGTCATTTTTAGAAGTTACTCCAACATAAAAAAATAATGCTTTTTGAGAGGTATTTTTATTTTGTTCTAGGCACATAAGTGATAAGGACATTATTATTGCTATAACAAGTTATGGCATAGGAGAGTTACACAGAAGTATTTGCTCTATTGAATTTACAGACATTACTGAAATCTAGAAGGGAACTAAGACCCTTGCCTTTTGCAAAGAATGCACAATTCATAAAGAACACAGAGAATATGACAGAATCAATTAATCATTGACTATATTTAACATTTACACAGAAGTAGTAAGGACCAGATAGGAATTTTCCCCAGTCTCAGAAATGATCACTGCTTTCATGCAGTATAAATATGTGTCAGTGCCATTTTTTAATTCATCTAAATAACTTTCTTTAGTTCTGCTAAGCTTTTCAAATTCTTTTCTCCCTCTTTTAGATGCACATTTACGTTCTTTTCTCTCTAATAAGCTTGCCATAATTTTGTGTTCAGAGAAGCAGCTATTATAAATCCACCTTCATCATACTGTTATCCTATCTTCAGTGCACCTCTTCCCTGTGGGTCTTATCAACTCCATATGCAGCTTCAGGGTCAACTATCTAAACCCCTGACAGCTATCCAGCACTCTTACAAAAAGCCACAAAAGTGGGAGAAAGAAGAGCTGATGTTTCTTCAATCTTCCCCATGTTAAAGTACTAAAAGTACAGAACAACTGCCACCAAACCTCTCCTTGTACACACTACCTTAAAATGTACAAGCAGCCCTTCCTTACAAGTGTATGGATTACACATTCATAGCAAAAATAAAAATACCATTGAACTGTCTGGGCAGAAGGAGAAATGAAAAGAGGCGAAGATTTTCTCTCTTGTACGTGTTACCCTGAAAATCCTCAAGGAGTGCTTAACTGAAAGGATTACCCCCCCCAGTTCAGCCCCTTATTTCTTCCCCCTAAAGACTAAGGGCCCTGGAAAGAAGCCTTCAGAGTGTGGTCCTTTAAACACCCTTGAGCCAGGGAGGGCCTGCACCTGGGCTTGGCTGTAAAGATGAAAAGAGCTCTGCAAGTCCCAGCTTTATTCTCCATGAGGTGGGTCTGAACAGCCATTAGCAGAGCAGGCCTCTCAAGTGTCTGAGGGAGAGAATAAACCCCGCTCAGCATTCATAAGCAGCCTTTCCCAAGTAAAACCACCAGCCCTGGCTCCAAGTACCCTTACAAGAGCTACAAGGACGGGGACAACAGTCTGGGCTGTTCAACACTGCAGCCCTGGCTTCAGTTCTTCTCCAAGACCAAGTACTGCACTTTGAATATTGGCACTTTCCTTACCATAATGAGAGTCCCTTTATTTGGTACTTAGATAATGTATGTGACCTTCCCACCAGGCCCCCGAGTCCCAAAAAGTTCAGTGTAGTTTCAGCTGAAGGTCTGCATGTAGAAAGTGTAGCCTAATCTTCCAACATGCATTGCTGGTCTTCATCATTCACCAGCACAGCAAACCTACAAGCTCTACCAGGACTGAGAGGAGAGCAAGCTCTGCCTAGTACAGGGTAAGCCTTTCTTACCTATCCTAAGTGCTCCTTCATCCAACATGTCAATTAGGAAATGGATATCGCAGAATTATTTTTCAATTAAAAACACAGAAGAAAGGACTGAAATTGAAATGCACTGTTTTAACTCAAATAATTGAGACAAAAGAAAATGCAAGTCTCTGAATATTAAATTTCAACTTAATAAATGTATTCAGAGAAGTTTGAAAAACATTAAGATCCCACTGGCAAATAGAAGTCTCACTACAGCTGTAATATTTCATCAAGTGTTAGATGGTTTATGTCAGTTGTGTGGAAAAAAAGGAACATTTACTGTATCAGCAGATTCCATCTGCATTTTCTAACTTAGTTATTGACATGTGAGAAGGATATGATCATCAGGAAAAACAAAAAGAACACAATAAAATTTGTGGATCATCAACAATTGACTTAAGCTGTGCTGGGCATTTTATTATTATTATTCTCTTAGCATGCTTTAAAATTGTGGGGTTTATTCCCTGAGCAAAGACCAAATAATAAACAAACAACCCCCAAAACAATCTCTAAACCTATATGTAATTTCAATTTTTACTACAGTGTGTTTGTAAAAACACATCAGTTGAAAATCATCTGCTCTTTAACAAAGAGCATTTCATCTAGCACTAGATCTTGGATGCAAAAAACACCCTATTCAAACATGCTTTCTAGGGTGACATTATTGCAGAAAGCATTTGTAGATCAACATTACAACAAAAAGCATTATGAAGGACCCAGAGCAAATTAAATCTTTTAGATAGCCTTGATACAATGGAACATATGGAAGTAGATCTGTGCTGGGTAAAGTGGATACACAATTTCGTAGTAATGTTCTTTCCCTTGCCAATTTCCTATTCTTTTTGAAGAACTCAGACAGTAGCAACTACAAGCAGAACATGGTATGATGTCTGTTTCAAACTTCCTTTTTTTTTTCTTACAGAAGCTTGTATATCCTTATCAACAACATATAGAAAAATCTGCCAAAACAACTACTTTTTTTTTTAACTACAGTAAAATTTTTGTTGATAAACTCCATATACATCACTTATTTTTTAAGAAAAACTATGCTCTGTATAAAAATGTACACTTTGGGAAATATTTTTAAATGGAAAAATATTGTGTCGTTTGAATGCTGTCTGAGTAACTTTAAAGAAACTTTAAAACAAATTCAATGCATCTAAAATGCTATATAAATCAACATTCAGGATGAAGGGTCAACAGGGGTTAAACTGTCTGTCCTTCTTGATTGCCTTCATAAATGTTTTTTCTAGCTGCATTATAGAAGCAACCACAGCATAACTTGGATATTAAAACCTCCACGGAAACCAACAATAAAAGCTGCTAAGAATTTCACAAGGTTTTTTTTTTTTCTCTCTTAGGTGTTAATTAAATGATCATTTAACACTGAAATGTAAACACAACATTTTCATCTGCTGACAGCATAGCCCATTATAAATCCAGGGTAATAAACGTCCTGGTGTTAATACTCTGAACCAGGTTCCCACAACAGACTAAGATGCCTTGTCGTGTCTAAGGTTAAGCATCTAGACACAAAACAAAGATTGTGCCTACTCGACTTCCAGTTCAATTTTCCCATCGCCCAGTGACCTAGGTAACACTTTGAGCAATAAAGAATAAATTTAATTTCTCCAGCATTTTGTGAGGATTAGGAACAATTGTTGGCCTGCAATGACTTTTTATCCTTGGATTCTTTCTCTTCCAGAGCATTCCCCCAGTTTTAAAAGAAAATTCTGATGGTTTAAGACACAGAACAAACAGAACTTTAAATTAGGCTTTTTTCAATCAATTGGAACTCTTGGAGGGGAAGCAATCAACTTTTCTTTGGACTTTTCTCAGCTATTCAGTTACTTTAGGCTTTAATCTTCCACTTGTAGAAGAAACCTACCATCACAGGGACAAGCCTCTATACTTTCAGATTTTCCCTTGGCTTGATTTATTCCTCTTTTCTGTTCCTTTTTTTTTAATCAAGATGACATGGCTGCACTTAAATGTCCACTCTGTGCAAGCCAAGACTTACAGATGTCCTCTTCATAACATTTCACACCATGTTTCTGCCCCACATAATAATGGCAATTCCTCTGACACACTTTTTTACTTTTCACTTCTTTCACTGAGTTTCCGTTTTCTACTTAACTCCTGACTAAAAGGTTTCCTGTATCATAATTTACCAAAGCTTTCAAGGTCAACCTTCCAGGAACAACCCAGGGACTGATTCAGACTGGACATGAATATGGTTACAGGTGATCCAAAACCAGCCACTTTCATTTTTGTATTCAAACACAATTCTCAGCTTTAAGTGCTATGATTCCAACAAAGACACAGAAGATAATTATTTATGCATGATGTCAAAGTACCAAAACCACAACAGCCAAAGTAGACCTCTCAATTACTCTGAATACCACATTATTTAAATAGAGCTATGGTTTGAGTTATTAATATGATTCATGTTTTCACATTAGACATATTTAAATGCCAGCAGCTAATAGCATAAAAAATTTTAAATAATACAGATATTTATGTTGGTTGAGAAGAATTGCCGTGTCATATTTTTGTTTGCTTGATGTTTAACATAAATTTCCCATTAAGGTTAAAAGTCACTGAGCAGTTTTGGAATGCTTGTTCTAATTAAAACAAACAAACAAACCAAAAACAAAACAAAACAAAAAAAAAAAAACCAAACAAAAAAAAACACCAAAAAAAACCACCATCACAGAATCACAGAGTACTCTAAGTTGGGAGGGACGCACAAGGATCAAAGTTCAACTCCTGGATGTCCCTATAGATGCCTTTTGCTGAAATTAGTCAACTATATCACATATTAACACAGCTTACATAAAGAGTTAGTGATCTTCCCAGATCAGAATCACTTTACAGCCCCAGCAGCCCATCCAATTTGCTTATTTTATCCCATAGCAAAAGAAATATCACTTGTAAAAACCCAACAAAATTATGCTTTTATGATTAAAGAAATAAAGGAAAATTCAACCACAATTCAAAGATGGCTTCTAATTATATCAAAAGTAAAAAATATAAACATCCATATTGAGAGCATCACTTCACAATAAAATAGTTTGCTTCCAATTTCAAAAATCTCATACGATTACTTCCAGTAACAACAATTCACTTGATTTCTGTATATTTGGTACACCATTTTTTTTCCTGCACAGCACTATAGCAGATGACAAGCAAATCCAAAAGAAGGCATAGCTCAGGAAAGACCAACAGATTAAGAGATTCTATAACAAAGGGCAGGAAGAGTAACATAGTAAAGTTTGAAGTCCAATAATTGCACAGAGTGATAATTCATTTTACTTTTATTTTTCTAACTACATTTCAGAAGTTCATTCTGCTTCTATCAGCATTTCCACTCAGCTGAATCTGAGGCTGAATGCTTGCTGTTGCTAGGATATAGCTACTGCAAGTTGTACACCAAATGCATATAAGCAATACTTGTTTCTTTGCTAAAAAATCAATTACCTGATGAATTGCAAGCATTTTTGCAACACTTCCAAAAATCTCTAAACTGCCATCCTGCCATATCAGTAAGGCTTATGTCTGAAGCAAAGTTACAGTGGGGTTTTTTGTTTTATTCAGTACCTTGAGATGACAGAATTTTCAATTTTGAAACATTATAGCAGAGAATGAAAGCTGAAAGTAGAAGTAAGGGGTCGTAGGACCAGAAGAAATGTGAACATGAAAGTCAAATTCCATAAAGCACTTGAGCTCCCAATTCTCTTTTGTCTTTACATTAAAAATTAGCAGGTAACAGAAGTAACAGTGTTTATAATGTCTCACAAAAGTTTATCTCCTAGTTCTTCCATGCCAGAAATGAATGCCAGAAATTAGGTATTACAAACCTAGCACAGAAGTATAACATGTTCTCAGTTACTTTGGTTTATTCTCACAGGCAATGAACCTTAACAAGCATATTTTTAATATACAATAATTCTTTTACTTTTTAGATAGGCCTGTCTGCCTACTGACTGGAATTATACAAAAATAAACTCTCAGAAATGTAACTGGCAGTGGCCATGCAGCATAAGGGCCACATTCACCCTGAAAACATTCCATACTGGGGCAATAGGACCTCTTGGTAGCAAAAATGCAGTGATGTAGCAAACCAGTACGTGTGCTCCCAACTGCAAAAAAGATTAGCAATTACTCATTTATTAAAAATTTCTTTTCAATTACTGGCTTATCATACCACAAAGCCAGAACTGTATATTCATTTATACCTATACTAATATGGCATATGTCTTCACTAAATAATAATTTTGAAATATAGTTACATTCTGAGAACTATAGTCACAGTTCAAGAGTGGTGCAAACAAAATAAGGCTAGTATTTAAAAACTAACTAGATTCACTATATTCTTGCCAACTGAACTTAATTGGCTAGATAAAACAATTCAAATATTCTTGTACTTGAACTAAGCAACTGTGGTAGAAAAAAAAAAACCAAACAAGTCAAAACACAAGCCAGACTGACACAATGTAGGAAAGACTTACTTGCTTCCATTTAGCCCTAAAATGATAAGACTTAATTCTAGCACATGAAAAAAAAAAAAAAAAAAAGAGAGAGAGTTGCCTTGCGTGCATGTTGCTAGTACACATCAAAATAAATCATAAAAACTCAAACAAGTGAGTAAAACATACACTATCCTGGGGAGAATATAGCAACAAGTTGGCTTTATAATTCATGTTTGAATAAATTTTTCTTAAATTTTTATCCAGCCAGCCTACCTCTGCAAAAAAGTGGAGCACACTTTAATGTTACTGCAGCACAGTGGAGACCAACCCACTGCACTTACCTGATAGCATTTCCATTAACAATTTACTCTCAAAAGGAGAAAAATTCTTCAATATTCCCTTTTGAAAAGGGGAAGCTCATTTTTGCTCCTCATTGGATTTAACACCTAGAGCAGTTGTTTGCAGTTGGATATTTCAGTGGCTTTGAGATAATGAGCATTTTTCTAATGAGTGATTCCTTTATTGAGTTGTTAAAATGGATTCAGACTGAAGTGTCTTTTCTACAAAATTATGACCACAGTCTCACTTACCATCATTACTGTTAAAAGAAATATGACAAAATCATAAATTACACCTTAACATTAGGAAGTCCAGAACTTAAAAGTATTTAGAAGTCCTTCCTCTAGCACCTTACATGCACCATCTTATTACCCTCTTCCCTTCCTATCAGATGTGGTTGGTTTTGCGGTTTTTTCCCGATTTTTTCTCTCTCGGCAAAGCTAAAAACAGCACACGCTCAGGCAGCGGAGCAAGCGGCACCTCCGGCAGCAGAGCAGCCCCGAGAGCGGCGGGAGAAGCTCCCAGCGCCGGAGCGGCCCCGGCCGCGGCTGCCGGCCGGGATGAGTAATGATGTCGGTGCGGCCGGACAACGGTAACCCTGGCAACTGCAACCTGCAATTCCTGCCTAACCATTGTGGGATTTATTGTGGCAAGGGCCAAAGAGGCCAAGAGTAAAATGAAGCAGAGAACTATGGTGTCTGACACATCTAGTACCACACACTTTAATCATAGCTGGCAGAAATTAATTCAGGAGGAATTTTTGCAAGGGCCCCCCGTACGGCATGTTTTGTTGTTGCTGCTGCCGCTGTTGTTCTGGCCTAAGATAATTTTTTAAAGTTTTTTTGATGTTTAATACTTTTTCCCTGTAATTATTTGCTGTTAGGAATTTTTTTAGTGACTAACAGACCTCTCAAAATGGATGTTTATTAATCAGACTACATTAAGTTTTGGAGGTATTCCCTTTAGAGGAGAAATATTCACAGTGTGTACCTTTAAATATGCATATTAAAAGAAAAACATATATGACACAACATGCACTACAAAGGTTGATTTTTTTTTTTCAAGGCCAGCATTGCCTAACTTATACAGATATTAGTCAGTAAGGAAACTTAACGACATTCCAAGCCCAAGAAATGTAAATCAAAAGGGACAAGCTTTGTGCATGTAATTCAATAACCTTTACATGCCACTGATTAATAAAGGTATTTTTTAAAACTGATTTTTCGAACAGCTTGGCTCCAAGCTGCAGCTCTGTTTCCTGCAGCAAACAGCAATCAATGAACTGTGATCTAACCAGCCAAAGTAAGCAGTCAAAATCTATTTGCCTCAGATAAGCACTCGCTAGGCTGTGGTCATTGTCTGTGCTAAGGTACCATCCCTGATGCTACACAGCGTAGCATGAGTGGGCACACAGGTCACCAAAGAATGCTCCTCCTTGCAGGAATACTACTTGTTGAGCAAGAACTTAAATTATCATCCCAAGGGATTTCAAACAGCACCTTTATTTTAATGGTATTGCATCAAAACAGAGGTTCACGTACATTGTGCTTTGAGAGATTGCTTGCAAGGTAAGATTAATATACCCTACAGCACTCTTCATACTATTTTTAGCATTAACTACTTCCTACTGAAATATTTATGCCAAAACACCTTTGTAGATAGCTAATAATGGGAAAATCAGCTCCTGTTTTGACTAAAAGTATCCATTTTAACTAGTTCCAGAAGATTACTTGGAAGGCTGCTAAACTGGAAAGAAAGTAGCCTGAAAAATAATTTAACTACCTTTGAAATTAAGTGTCTTTAGACACAGAAAATAATGCACTGTCTCTTTTAAATTCTCAACCTATTGCTTTCCTTTACTTACACTTCCCATCTGTCAACAAGTGCTTGTAATTTTATTACACTGTCCTGTAGTTTATGCAGAGTTGGTATTATTTTACAGAGTTCTGTTAATGGACTGGATAAATGGTAATGCTATTTAAACTAGTCTCCTGCTCCAGCAAACACAGCTGCAACTGTACTACTATTTCTAGGCAAACATCTTGACCTGAACACGCAGTGCTCTCTCAACCCGTCCAAAGAGAAATTGGAGCAGACAGCAAAGGGAAAGCAGAGCCGGCCACTGGCGGCAACCAACTGTGTCGAATCATAATTCATATACAGTGTAACCTCTTTCTTTTATATTGCATTTAGCCTACACAACAAGCATATGTGCTTCTTCACCTGGCATCTCATTTACAGCCAAGGGTCAAATGGTAATTATTATTCACAGAAGCTCAATAGTATGTTGAAACCTCGCAGTACACACATTGTTTGATTAGCTGTTAAATGCCAAAAATAAATACTAAACTCTAAGCAAAAAAAAAATATATATATACATATTATTGATCATGTTTAGAGAACCTTTAATTCTCCTTAGAAAAAATATTTATTTGGATGTAAATACATCTAAGCCTATACAATGATACATGTAAATTACCAAATCACTTTATACTCCTCAAAGGGAACAAGCTACATGTTATCTGGAAACTAATCATAAACACTTAACTAACATCAGTGCCTTTGTTGGCCTGGCATTTTTTAATTACAAATTTAGTAACTACAGCTAAGCAGATGTAGTTTTTTACTATCATTCACATTTTCTTTTAAACATGAATACATTATAACCAGACATTCACTTTCATGGTCTGATCAACAATAACCCTTAGGCAGAGGAAATTTAATACTGTGAAGCCAGTGATCTCTTACTTTCCTCCATATTCACTGTGAGCACTTGTGTGCTTTATGTTAAAGGAGGTTATAGATTTAAGACTAGCATCTAAAAAATACACAATTCTGAAATAAATATATTCAAATATGATTTCGACTGAAGTCTGTATCCATATTTTGCCTGCAAATTATGGCTAGTTTCTATTTTATATGAATCTAGGTAGCAACCATTACACTGTAGGTGGAATAATAAAATGACCATAAATCCCTTTAATCTCCTTCCTGATAGAAGTAATGTCTTTATCCCAGCTGATGGAAATTATAAGAGACTCAATTGTTAATATATAATACAATATTTGAATATATTATAATATTATAGCAGAGCAAAATATTTTTGTTTGTCAGGAAAAAAGCCTTCAGCAGCTTTCTGGCCTAGTCATTTAACAACTCATTACATCTACAGGGAATTTCTGGAAACAAAGTATACATCTAAGGCAGTGGAATAAAACAAAATACACAAAAATAGATGTTTACAATAATAGGAGTAATTTTCAGTTTGCTATTGTATATTGCTATAAGAAGGGAGAAAAGAACTATTATTTCACAATAGTAAAGTAGAAATCAACAAAAAATAAAAGCATCACATTTGTTCTCAAACATAATTCCATATACTAAAGTGGAAACAAGAGGAATCACGCTTTCCTCTAACTTCACTTTTCTTTTTCCAAGCACACAAGTGATGAAACCCACTATTAACCAGCAATTTCAACAGCAGAAATCTCACCTGGAGTCTGAAGAAGTGTATCAAACATATATCTAAATTAAAACAGGCTGAACTGGTACAACCTTGCAAAAGGCTACTTAAGCATGTCATGTGTTATCCCTCCCATAACACATATTGTAACATAAAGGTACCTTACAATTTATTTTGTTCAGATAAACCATATTCTAAACTCTATTCCACGTTTCAACTGCAACAGAATTAAGTGGCTTCTTAGAAAGGACAATGGCTCAAACCATGCATTTTAAAATATTGCCTAGAGTAAAACCTCATCAAACCAAGTAATATAATCAAAACAACAAACTTATTCCTCGATTTGTTGTCATTTTTATTTAAGGTAAAGCATTTCATCATTTTTTTCTTTCCAGAGCTTGAGTTACTAGCTTTGTTTTCTCTGTGAAGTGACACAGCAAAGATGTCTCTACAGACCTAGGATTTGCCAATGCCATCATTTTTCTGGCCAAGTGTGTATAGCCACAAAAGCAGAATATCACAAAACCAAAGTGCTTATACAGTGTTGCATCTTTGGGTCAGAATCTCCACAGGCATTTTTTTAGTTCTTTTGACACAAACAATTGAAAAAAAAAAAAACCCAAACAGGAAAAAAGGAAAATCAAAGTATTCTTTCAGAAAAACTGCCTTACAGGAGCAGGAACAAATGACAATATTCGCATACAAGTATCAGTAACTGACCTAGATGTAAAACAAAACAAAACAAAAAAAAATCTTTTAAAGCAGTCAAAGAAAATACTCAGTTTAAACAAAATACCAATGTTCCAAGACACATTTTAGCCCAACGTGAGGCAAAAGATAAAAATTCTCAAGCAAGACACAATAACAGACCAAATCCAAATCTTCCCAAATAACAGTCATTGGGTGTGCCTACTTACAGCCTGTATAACTTCGGCGTCCCCAGAAAGAGCAGCTCAGAAAGCAACTGGAGGTTATTTCTGTTTAGGCGCCTTTGGAAAGAAAAAGAAAAAGTTGTGTTAAATTACAAATGCTACAGCAATGCAATGCAACCACTTTGAGTTGGAATCCCAGTGCTGTAACAAGCTGATTTTAAAGACCAGAAAGGTCCATTAGCGGAGACATGGTCCAGTAGTAAATTTACCATGGACTAATTACATTTTCTGGTTTCCCCCAACAGACTATATTACCTATTTTATGAAAGATTTTGAATCTCTGCAGTGTGAACCAATCACTAAGTCAGGACTTCATCCTGCGTAAATACATGAAAGCTAAAAATACAAAATCAGCAGTGTAAATTCAATTCCCTACCAACTCTCTGTTCCTCTCAGTATAATGGAGCGGATAGACATTTTGTGACCATGAAAAGGTTCAAGGAAGCATGTATCAAATGTATACACTTTCAGTAACAAGATAATATTATGTCTAATGATCCATATAACCTATTCATATAAATTTTAAAAAGCAAAGAAACCTGTTACAGAAACATTCATCAAATAGAAGTCAAAAAACCCCAAGGAATCACAGCTTATATCTGGCATTACAAGGATGTTTTTTCATGCAGTTTTTTCTCTTTAACTGTAAAGATAGGAACTTCAAGGGAGCCAAATTAAACGAATAGAACTCAATCAGTTGTACATAAGACAGTGTACAACAGAAAAAACTGCAACTGAAGTCTAGAAGGTGCCCATTTGTCTGTGAAGATTCTCAGTGAGCATGCTGACCAGGGTCACAGCTGCTCAGACTGAGGTGACAAGATCAAAGCCCTCTGTATTATACCCATAGACAACAGAACAACCACTAGCCAAGGCAAATGTATTATATCTTCATGTTTTTTTTCTAAACATACGATGCAGATTATTCTTTCTACTGTGTGTGACAGCCCTGGAGCATACAGTCATCCCAGTCAAGAACTCAAGATCAGAACAGGCTTGTTGTTGTTTTTTAACAAATGCATCCACCACATATGCCACCTGCCATTCAAGCAAAGCAACTTACTGGAAAAAACTGTTGTGTCCTATAAAATTTATCACAGGTCACAGTTTGCAATGCAGAATCCCTCAATAATTCAGGGCACTCATGGAAACCAAACTGCATGGGACTATCTGATATATACATATATATCCACACACACACATACATATAAAAATATAATCATTACAGTGGTTACACTACATCAATAAACTGCTACCAACATATTCTACAATGTGAAAAAATATACTGGGTATCAGTCTTGAAAAATTAAGTTTTAGAATTTCATAAAGGCTCAGATTTTCCTGTTTGTTAGTCTTAGGGCTGAACTTAAATAATTAAGCCTGTTTAGCCTCTCTGGGCTAATTTCTCATAAACATTGTTCCATATCATGGTTTTTCCAGTTTAAAGGTTTTTCCAGAAATTCCCATGTAGATACATAGAGACATTCAAAATCAAATTTTACATAACTCCACGGTTTAGTTCACTTAGTTTTTCTTCCCTTAAAGCTCAATGTGACTACAGATAAGAGTGAAATAATCAGAGAAATGTTTTTATGCACACAGGGGTTTGCTACCACACTTCAAATCATAAGCAAGCAGTCAGCTTCTTGAGTTCTAGATATCCATCATTCTCCAGTCTTAATGTCAGGTTCTCTTGTGTTAGTCAAGCACCAGACATCCTGATTTCTCTAAGCAAAAGAAACCTAAATCACACATTTAGAGATTAAAAAAACTTAGAATGAAAGAACCAGAAAATGAAAGACTACACTACTGGGATAAGAGAGGTGAGTGACAATGCGTTTTAATAATTAGGAAAAAAAAAATCTTAATCCAGCACCAAAAAAAAATCTAGATTGTGATCTTGCAAGTCACATGTCCAAATCAGCAGAATGAAAATTTTCCATATAAAAGAAAGAGCTATGATTTAATGACTACTGGAAGACTTGTGATTTGAACAGTACTTAAGAAGAAAACCATCCCCACATACATACAAGAAAGTGATACATGTTACTATTTCTGCATCTACTGCATTTTCAAAATAAAATCAGTTAAAAATAGACATTTACTGACATTTAGTAAATTTACACATAAAATTATATGCCAAGACCACAAAACTGAAGTAGAAGACAATTGTTTTAAACCAAGTTGTGTTTGCAATCCAACAAGATTTTGAAAATGAAACAAATGAACAAAAGAGAAAGTAAAAAAAGAAACAAAGTTCATTCACTGCTTCTCTTAGCTAAACAGAGACTTAAACCTCTAAGTCCATTTTTACAGATCCAAAATTACATGGAAAAGCGTGTAGGGTAAAGACTAAAAAGTCAGTTTCTAATCAGTTTTTCAGGACAAAAATCTCTGTTGATACTTCTTAAAAAATCTATTAAGTTTGGACACTAGACAATAATGATGAGCTGTTACTGAAAGGGCAATGAAATTACTCAGTATCTGTATTTTATGCAGAAGTTTAGTATATTACATAAAAGCCTCTCTAGTACAATGACATAATATTAATCGATGATCAAGTTCATCAGGCAGGCTGCCTTTCACTAAATGCAACAGTCTCACAAGGACACACAGGAACACTCAGAAGGACACTTTACAGGGAAAATACTTGCTCTGCTATTTAACATCTTACACAGAGAGTTAATACCTTCAATCAGGAGTTTCTGTTATTACCTATACCTCACATACCCACACAGCTGAGTAAACCTTTAACATACTGATGCATTTGCCACTCTACTGACTCTCAAATCTAAGTTATGGACAACAAATCAAGTTTTATTAATTAAACTAGCAATAAACAGCACTACCCTCCTGTCTCAACAGTTTCTACCCCATGAGCTTGGAACTTCAAATTAGTGTTTCAACACATGATTTTACTTTGCCTTTCACAACACTAAAATAGTTGTTCTTTGAGCACTACACAGATTGAGGGAATACACAAATTACTGATCCCTTATGAATCCTGCATTTTGTATCTTTTACTTTGAACAGCTGAATATTCTTTTAGAACTAAGCTTTCTCTACCCAAAATTTGACTATTCCTTATTGTCTACGACCAAGAAGATAAAAAATAACTAATTTTCATAAAGGCAATAATGGGAAATACATCTTAAACTATACTTCAAAAAGAGACTTCAGCTACTCTTTACACCTAACAAGTTACTGCAGATGCTTTTAAAAGAGTCAATTTGCTGAGTTTTCTATATGGACATTTTATGAACTAGACTTCACTGAAATATATTTTTCATAACTACAGTAGGTAGTTCTGTCTAAAAAAATGATATGAAAATATAAGTGAATGAGGAAAAAAAGTATGCAGAGCAAGTCTGAAACAACTGCCGGGTATCTCAGCACACAACAGTTTCCTATTCAACAGTCACCATGAAGAGTTTCTAATGTTTGGAAAGAGCCACACAAGGAGTCCAGAAAATACATTACTATTTAAAAATGGTTCACTATTTTACATGGTTCCCCAACAGCTCCACTTTTTCAAGTGACCTGATGCTTAGCTTTGTCTGAAAGAATACCTATCCAGAACACACAAACATACTGAAACAAGAGTGAGTGAAAAAGATATGATCCCCTTTCTCGAGCTGAAAGCCAAGGTAAGGACAGTAGATGATGGAATCCAAGACTGTAGGTTTTACAGAACTAGAGTTGTTCTGAGTAAAAACAACCATAAACATTCCACCACACTTTCTTTCAATGTGTGGTGGCAGACACTTAGCACAGTTACCTAGCAGGCCATGTGTCCCCTGGGGGGATGTGAGAAGAGAAATTTCAGTTTCACCAACTGAACTGCCCTCCCAGAACTGACATGGAGCTCAAAGTGAGGCACTGAAGAAACAGTGATGAGATATTCCATACTGTGACTATTCAGTTTTCCAACTGAGCTACAAATATTTGTTTCTCAAGCAGAGAACTCAGAGGAGATGAAGCACTAGTGGTGTGAGCAACAGAAAATGTACTGAAGAATCTCTGCTGACACTGTAGTAACTTGGACTCTGAAGTCCTTTGGTAGTGTCCAGAAATAAACAGATGAGGCACTAATATAATAAAATTCTTTCAAGTTGCAACTCAAATATACATATTTTTTTTCTTCTGTTGCTGAATGCATCTTTAGGAAGAGATTGGGCACACTTACACAGGTAAATTTTTGAGCTCTTCACGATGAATTTAAGCAAAGACCACATACTACCTAAAGTATACAAAGTATTTCAAATACTTCAGTTTAAAACTCCCAGAGCTCAGTCTTCTAGACATAGTAAAGATTAGAAAAGCATCTTCAAAGTAAAATGATGGTAGAAGTATACAGAAAGGATTTAAGGACAAAGAAAAAATACCTTTGACAAATGAGCAGGTGAAAATACTCATTAAAGGAAGCTCAATACCAACAGGCAGATAAAAAGTGAGACCTGACAAAGAATAAGTAACTCTTTGAAGCAGACAACATTAAGATAAGCAGAAAAATGTGGCTAGATTTGAGCTAGTGGCTCTGAACAACAGGCTATTTTAGTTGAAATTGGTATATATCTGAGTTTTACTTGTCTTCTGCATGCACCCAAGGTACATGTAGATGACAACTGATAGAGGTACACTTCAGGAAGAGCACATAATATTCCAACTTGCAACATATCCTAACCCATTGAAGTCTGGCCATGCCACAAATCCATCCTGATGTCTCGCTCAAGTTTTCATGCCACAATAACTATGATCCAGTAGCAACCATGCACGGAGGAGGGAGAAAAAAAAAATCTTGATTGCACTGGGTACAATGTAATCATCTGCAATTGCTATAATTCACACCCATTTGTTTCAGACTTGTTACAGCCCTCACTGTAACTTGTTTTGATCCCACTGTATCAACTACATACAGCCAGAGAAGGTGTAGGAGACTGCAGAGCCCCTCTGGGAAAATGAGCTGTTCCAGTGCTTGACTGTCCTTGCACTGAAGAAGTTTTGCTCTTACATGCAGTTACAGTTCCCACTTTGATTTATGCTTGTGTGCTCACCACAGCAATGAGCCTGGCTTGAGGTTTTTCATAACCACCTCACAAGTACTGGAAAGCTGCTCTTTTGTCCCACCTATGTTTCCAATGGATTTTAGTTCAAGTAGATGCAATTCTACCCATAGACCCTGTAGGACAAAAGAAGCCCTCAAAGATAACTTGAGAGCTGATCAAAGTTAAAAGCTGTTTCGAGTAAGTTATAAATCAGCTGTGCTCTTTAATTACAAACAGCCCATCCCATTGGGTGCATAGAGAATGAGAGCCTTCCAAAACCCTAAGTACAGGCACAGATGCATTTCATCCCAACGCCACTGCTTCAGGAAAAAAGATTGAATGCTTCCAACTCACATGAGATTATTGACAGTAGAATTCATTATTTCTCATTCCTTCTTCAAAGTTAGTGTATTTACCTCTCTAGGCTATCTGCACATAGAAGCACACAGCACCATACAGCTTAGAAACTCTATTCTTCAAAGGAGCAGATCCACACCTTCTGTTTGTCAGCAGAGGAAATAACTATTACACACATTCAAAAATAGCATGTAACAGCTCAGTGAAGCTCATTTGCAAACTATACATAAACTTTAAAAGCCTAAAAGCCTGTTTACATTACATTTCAATTTAAAATGGAAGAACATGTCAGTAACCAAACCTCTGCATGTTCACACAGGAGCACTTTCTACTCACAACTGAGACCACAAGGCTCCTTAAGTAGTCCAAGATGTTACAGGGATATGCATCCTTTGGGAATGCATATCAGTTCAAGCTTTATGAGCTCTGGAAATACAAAAGCCACCTACAAAATTATCCAAGTCCTTCATAACAGAAAGCTAGTGTACAGCACCCAAATCATCAACATGGGCTGGTTTAAGTATGTTGTCCAAAAATTTTACTATAATATACAGAGTGAGAATAATAGACATCAGAATAAGTGATTCCTAGTGCCTCAACAGAGAAATTATAGAGAGCTTAACTTAGACTCCCATCTAAGAGGAAGGCAAATCACTACTTTCCTACAAAAAACATTGTGCTATATCTGCCAGAGGCAGAAAATATTTGTGCATCCATGTCCAAAGCCACAATCTGCTGAACTTCCAACACATCTGGCAACTGCTGTCTCTGAATGTGACTTGCATGTCATCAAGTGAGAGGAAAGCCCAAGAACTAAGAGCTAAGCAAAAGATTGTGCCAGTTTTTCCATTAAGAATTCTTTGCAAAGAGAATTTCTCTAGTCAAACTACTCATAATCTCATTAAGCCTAACAATATCAAGTTTACCAACCATATGAGTAAAAACTGGAATTTGAGAAGTTCAAGGCTGTTCTTACAGCATTTGGATGTCCAAGAAGGTTTTCCCCAGGTCAAGAACCACTTAAGCAAGACTCCATTTTCCAGGCTAAATAGTGACTAGTTAACAAAGACATCTAAGTTATTCCCCATTTAATTTCAAATATAAATTAGATATTTGTTTCATTAAGAAAAAAAAAAATCTGAACAGCAGCAGGACACTACTGCAAACACTGTTTCTTATTTGTGTAGGAAGCAGTGAAAGGTACTCTCAGCTGTACTACTACATTGATCTAGTGTACACTACTTGAAACCTAAGGTATTTTCTGTCCTCATTTTCTTCTCCCATGATTTTGATGTCAAGTCCAAAATTACCACACTCCTCTCCTACCCCAATCAATTCTCCCTACATTATGCAGAACAGTGTTCTGTGCTGTCAAGAGTCTATACTCACTTTGCTTTTTTAAAGCATCTTTTTTAACTACGAAGAAAAGACAGAAACTAAGGCTGCTGTTTTCTGTATTTCTTACTGGTTCAACAGAAAAGATATTTCTATAAATATTTAGTCATTATTCCTATTAATTCTGCCTACAGCCCTAAAAAGCATGAAAAACACAGTAAAAGCCAGGAAACTGCAGGCTAGGAAGCCTCATCTCAATGCCTGGGAAGGTGATTGGGCAAAATATTTCTATTTCTACTCTAGACACAGTAAGGACAAGATGATGACTGGGAGTGGTCAGCATGGATTTAACACTGAGAAAATTATGCCTGACCAGCCTGGTAGCCTCCCACAATGAAAAAGGAACTTGACAGATGAGGGGAAGGAAGTAGATGTTTATCTTGACTTCAGTAAAGCTTCTGATACTGCCATTCATAATGGTTGTTCTCACAGACATACTGATAGAGTACAGACTACAAAAGCAGACGGTGAGGAGGACTGAAAACTGCCAAATCTGCCAAGTTCAAAGAGTTGTGGTCAGGGACACAAAGCCCATTTGGAGAACAGTCACAAGTGATATACTCCAGAGGTCAGTAATGGAACCAGTACTGTTCACCACTTCATTCACAACCTGGAAGATGGGACAGATTCTACCTTCAGCATATTTGCAGATGATACAAGACTGGAAAGAATGGCTGAGGCACTAGGTCTGTGCACTGACTGAGAGTAACACAGACAGGCTGAAGAGCTGCTTGAAAAGAAAACTTGGGAAGGGCAACAAAGGGAAATAGAAAGCCCTGAACCTGGAGAAGAATAACTCCATGCACCAGTACACACTGGAGAACCACCAGATGGAAGAGCCACAACAGAGAACAGCCTAGGGTGCAGGTAAGTAAGAAATTAAAATGAAGCCAGCAATGTGCCCTTGCACAGAAGGCCAACAGCATCCTGGGCTGTAATCATAAGATTGCTGCCAGCAGGTCAAGGCATGTGGTCCTTTCCCTAAAATCAGCCCTGGTGAGACATCTGGAGAGCTGTGCCCAGTGCTGGACTCCCACTGCAAGAGACTGGACCAAGTCCAGGGAAGAACTGTTAAGAAAACGAAGGAGGCAGATTGAAGCACCTGTCACATTGGAAGAAATTGAGAGCTGGGACTGTTTAGCCTGAGGAGGAAAAGTCTCAGAGATATCTCAATGCATATAAATACTTCATGTGTATAAAGTGATGTGCTTCCATCCCAAGTAAGGAAAACTAAGCCAGACTCTTCCTAGCCATGCACAGTGAAAGGACAAAAGGCAATGGGTACAAATCAAAGTACAGGAAAACTGTATTTCAACTTAAGAAAAGTGTTTGACTGTGAGGGTGGTCACACACTGGAACAGGCTGCCCAGAGAGGCTGTAGAGTCTCTATTGCTGGAGAGATTCAAAACCCACCTGGAAACAGCCTTCAGACACCTGCTCTGATGGACCTTCAGTTAATCTGTAGCATGGGATTAGACAATCTACAGAGATTTCTTTCTTCTCTTTACAGAGACTAGACAATCTAAAGTGAAGCTCACTCATGGGATTCTACTCTATAAAGTGCACCACAAAGAAGGAAATAGAAGTTATAAAACATACTACATGTTTAAGACATAAAACATGTTACTTCATGGAGTAACAGAGGTTCAAGTATCAGATGAAACAAGAATGATTTTGACAATACCTGGGATTACTCCCAAGAAAGAAAAAAAGAGGCAAAGAAGGAGGGGGGGGTAAAGCTGATCTAGTAGGTGGAATTTAGCTAGGGTTCGAACACATTGTTTAGAAAGACAAGAAAAGCCTGCAGATAGTCCTGATAGGCTTGTAACTGTCTTTCTGGCATGAAGTTACCATACTAAATTTTCACTGAAGTATTTTTCTAGAGCACCTGTACAGACATCCTGCCAAACTAAATCAGAACGGTTGGTGTGCCTTAAAAATGAAGGCAGACTTTGCCATGCAGTATTTGACTATCAGTCTAGACTACTGTTAAAGACAAGCCAGCACAATGAACACCTACTAAGAAAGAAAATAGGAAAATAAAATGTTTCTTCTGATGAACTTTCCATCAGGCTCTTCATAGTAAATGAGGTAATATTACAGTATGAGTCACTGAAGTTGCAGCCAGATCCCTCATACATTTTGGAGTTTATCTGTAAAACTCCAGATAGAAGTGGGGTTTCTGCAATCAAAATAAGGAGAATCTTAGATAAGCCTTAAAATATGCTATACTAAAATGCAATGACAAGTCAATTTTCACCTGTGGTCACCTAATATTAAATCAGTATTTTAAAAAAATTGAACTTGCTCTGTGAGAAATAAGTATGATTTTTAAAGAATAAAACTAAAATGTGTAGCTTTAAGTTTAACATCAGTGCTCTGTAGAATCAATTTAAAATAGCTTCTGAACAGAAAACACCATTTAAAACAAAAACATTGGCACAACAGCTCTGCAGAATCAGATTTAGTTTCACCACTTTGCAACAGTGCAAATTACCCATTTCAGAGGAAGTAAGAAAGAAGAGCATCCAGCAAACAATACCACAAAGGATGAGCACAAAACAGATGTGGGAAAAATAAACAGCCTTCCTGCCCTGGAATTTGTAAAAAGGTCTTCAAAGAGCAAACAGGACTTCTCACTGCAATTTGACTTCTAGACCTATAAAAAGAGTCCCATGAGAAAAGACACTCAGATGAATAAAATATAATAAAAATAAATAGTGGGCACTGACAAGTCTTTTGGAAGCACATTGCTCTTGGAATTAGTTCATCAAATTTTTCTAGTGTTTTGTAATCAAAATGTAGCTATAACTTAATTTTGTAAAAGTCCATTAGAACACTGCATCTTTTTAAATACTGTCTTCAAAAACAGCCTTTATCTCTGATTCAGCAGACATTTTTAAAGAAGATATGCAATGTTACTCTGACAAAAGCCTGCTAATACAGAATAACAACAGCAGTATTTTTTATTCTTTTTCTTAAGAAACTATGAATACATGTGACCAGTATATTTAATGTAATATAGTCCCACATTCCATTGGTAAAAGATTAACACTGCAGGCTTCGTGTCTGCTCCCTGTTCTAAAAGGAGGAATGTGTGCATTGCCCTTAAACTATCTAAGACTAGCTAAAAGAAGGATTTTTCACACCCATGATTAACAAGGAATAACTGTTCACCCCCTTCAGGGCTGTTCAAAACCAGGTACTCTCTACCTGAGCTCATTATTCTTCCGTTACCTATGACACACCTGTGTGAAGGAATTAACTCTTCAAATGCTCAAATACTCAGACTGAAGTTACACAGGTGATTAAGTACCAATGCCACAGGGAGGAGACAAGCCTAACATCAAGCAGCCTTAAAAAGCAAGTCTTAAAAATCCCACAGGTTTTAGGCAGTCAAACCTGGACTTTCCCAACAGCTGTAGTCAAAACTGTTCAGAATGTATCCCAAATGAAAAAAATTAGTTCTCAGACTTCAGTAATGAACTTGCATGCCACAATGAAGACCAGCATTCAAGGAGAAAAGAAACTGGAGACTAACTTTCAGCTAAAGAGCTAAGAACTCAATCTTAGAGCTCAGTACAACTTCTATACTATATAACACAAGGTCTTATCCCTAAAAAACTGATTTCATTGACACAATTTATAATCAAGCACAAGATGAAATATTGTTCATTTATCGGTTGTGCTTTTAAGACTGATAGTGATAGAAATGATTCCTGGAATAGTGGTTTTACCGCTAACACAGAATTTTTGCCAGGGATCCTAAAACTCCACATTAGCCTTTACACATAAGTGTCTGTAAATTGGGGGGAAAAAAAAGTAGTCATATTTTGCTTCAGCTAAAAAAACAAAACCACATCATAAAAACAGATGACATTTAACATTTTTCCATAAGTACCTGCTGCTAAATTTTGATCATATAGCTTCACAGAAGTGAAATCTAAGGTTTCTAACACTTCTCTTCTGTAACTGAAATGACTATATACTATCAGATTCAAAATTCAAAAAGTTCAGCCCAAACCTGCTTATTCTAGGATTGATTTATTGACACAGCTCACATTTAAAGAACCACAGAAAATACTGCCATTCCTCTTTTAAAAGCATTTTCCTACTTGGAATTTACATTTTATTGACAGGATTAGTCAATTTGGAATAAAACTGCAATCTCATGCCACATATCAATACAGAACAAAAATTAGCACATAGCTTTATTTTAATCTCTGGAGAGCATATTTTTTTCCCCATCAGTGATTCAGTAAGTCTGCACCCTAAGAAAGAGCATACATATAATAAAACCCTTTTCTAGACTAGACAGAAAGGATAGTATTTGTTCACCTAGTCTATTTTGCAGCAGCTGTTAATGCCCTTGATAAATGCCCAGGCCTGCTGGGCAGTTATTCCCAAGACAAACTGCATTTGTTTTTACCCTAGATGGAACATTTTACTTCTTAGTCTACCTTGCAGTGCATGACTTTGTTAGATGAGATGCTCTGTAAAACCCCCATACATTCAGAGATCATGGTAACTCCTAAGCCAGTTTTGATTTTGTAATGTAATTTCAAAACCTACTTATGTGGTGTAATAGTTTACCTTGTTTATCTAAGTTAGAGCTCAAATGGATAACTAAGCCTGCAATATATGAAATACAACTAAACTCCACTTTATTTTACTGAAGCCCATTTAATATTTTTGACAAGATGATCTTCTTTGTATTGAGGTTATAATTAAGCCCTTGCTGCAGCTGAAGCTGCACACAGTAATTTCTCATACTGGTTTGTATCCTGTAAAGAAATCCACCTAGTACTACAGTTTGTTTAATAAGTAGAAAGAACTTTTTCTTGGAACTATATGTGGTTGAAATATACTTTTCCTTCTGTGCTATGGCACATCTAAGTTTCAAATTGTTCATCCACAGCATTTACAAAACAATACTGACTTTCAGTACTACTCAAACACTCGTAAGTACACGCCTAAGTAAGTGCTCTCTTCATGTTAACTTTGATTAACTTCTTTTAATGTATTTGTGGAGATGGAGCCCAAATAAATAGAAAGTAGGGACAATTCCTCAGTTTGTCATTCTAAAACTGTGTTGCAAAAATTTAGAAAAATCAATGAAGCAAAACAAAACATTTAATTCTTGAAATATTTTATTCTATGTCAGTATGCATTGTAAGAAACATGAAAATACAACAGGTAGATTTCGATTTAAAAGCTACTTTATGTACCAACTTGATATTCAACCCTTACAGCATTCTTTTTTTTAACTCATGATTTCAGCTTACTCACATCATGTAGCTCAGGGGGGCTGTTTTTTGGGGAGGTATGGTAGGGGTATTTAACTCAGACAGTAACTCAGAAGTTGAAGTTATTCTTTTGAGAGTAACATTTCATCTACACACTAGTTTTCAGCAGAAATAGGTTTGGTGGGGGGATTGGTGGCTCATTTTTCCTTTGTTTGCGGAGTTTTGGGTTGGTTTTTTTTTTTTCATAGTTTGCCTTTTTTTAAGTCTACACAGGTGACACTTTAGAACTGTTAGCATAATAAATGGACACTTTAGCAATAAAATTTGCTAATTCAAGTATCAAAAATAGAGAGGCTTGGCCTGGAAATTTTTTAGGCCACACAAGTAACCTTTCTCACAGGAGTAATCAGTGAGACTACTCATGCAAACCAAGTTATTCACATGGTAAACGTCTGTAGAATCAGACTCTAAATTAGCATTTTAGGGACATACTGCTCCCTCAATGGATTATTCATAAATACAGGAAGGAAAAAAGTGAGTAGTTTTGAAACTATCGTTGTAAACGCCTCCTATTCTGACATTTTTCCATGTCATAGCCCTAGCACAGTAAGAGCTGGAATCCCAAATACTAGACTTAAACATGTTAGGAAAAGTTATGATTGAAAAGTTTTCCTATCAGCCAATTTTTTATTTTATAAATGAAAAGGTAAGTGCTCTTCTCTGTAAACATGTGAAGAGTATATTTAGCTCTCAAAAACCTGACAACCTTCTATTTCTAGAGTACACAGAACTTTAAAGAAATTTTAGATTTAAGTAGCTTCTTACAGAACTGGTTCAACAGTCTATGGCAGCTGTCTTCAACAAAACTTTATACTTCCCTCCAGATGACAATAACTTGTAAAAACACTGGCATATTTTGAGCAGTATTTGCAACACTAGAGAATGATGTGACCTTGGGGATAACAATGGCCTACACTTACTAAAAATTATTTTTAAATCTGTGTCTAACAGTGTGTTTTCATAGAGTGGAAACTTTCAGTTTATCTCCATCTTGCTGTCTTAAGATAGTATTTCAACTATAATAAATATCACACCCAAGATGACAGCTTTATGAAGAAAGAAGACACAAGTGTTTAATTTCACATTCTCATAAGGAATTGCTTCAAAAGGTTTTGTCCCCCATAATAAGCAGTGGTCTCTGGAAATCTCTAAGTGTTGTGAAAATCCTCCTTGTCTTCACCCTTTTTGTCTTCCTGCCATGAAGCATATTGAAAACCACTGCTGACACATGACTGTGGTCTCTGTAAGAGAGGTTCACAAAACCTAAGAGGCCACATCCCACCCTTTCTATGGCACTTGCCATGTCCTGAAGAGCCATATATTCTTCAGAGGCCCTGCTCAAGAACATGTAAGTTATAGATAAGAAAGTCTTGCTGATGTTAAATACTGTAAGTACTGCAGATGTCAAAACTGCAATTAGTCAGAGAGTTTTTAGCATTGCTTCAGGATGTACTCAAAAGGTATAAGCTGTCCCAACTCAACTTCAGTGCATACAGCCCATTTTTCAGATGGTTGTTTCAGCAGACAGAGCATCTACACAACAAAACAGACTATGCAATTCTTCTTTTCAGTATCCAGTCTGTGAAAAAAATCATAATTGTGGCAGACATGCCAGCTCAGGCAGTGCTGTACAAAACTGGCTTGGACTGGAGCCTTAAGAGCCTTCAAGGCTGTCAGAGATTGGAACTAAGTGAACACTGCAGTGTAGAGCCATTTATTTGACTTGAAGACTTCTCACAGAAGTATCCATCTAAAAGACTTACAGCAATATCAACTTCACCAGTGTTTCTCCAGCTACTACAGTTTCCACAAACCTAAAACTTACTAAGTTGCTAATTTCCACCTTGTTTTTCCCTCCTATTTCTTAAGTAGCAGCCATAGGTACACAATCATTTATTGCAAACTGAAAACTTTTACTTTAATTCAGGCTGCTGTAATAATAATCACTTTTTACAGCAGTGTTTACTGTAGCCTTGTGTTCCATTGCACTTGTACAATTACACTGGTGTGACACAAATTCCCATTGTAAAGCATATTAGGTCTATAGGTCACAAATAGCTTTATGTACATACTAACCTACATAGTGTACTAAAGATATGTTATTTTATTAAGCTATAGGAGAAACCACCTGACAGATTTTTATGGATTTAATAAAGTTCAATCTTAAGCAGATAGCTTCTGAAGAGGTCAAAAGTTTCTTCTCTCTGAGATTAATTTCGCAAAGCATTTCAGGTCTTTCCTTTCATTAAAGGGAGCTGAGGATATCCAGCATTTTGAATTATCAGACCTATAAGTCAGTATTCCCAAGTAATTCATTAACCAACCAAACAGTTGCTTGGAAATCAGAGTTACTGGACTAAAAACAATTTAACTGAGACTCCAGTTAAAAAAAAAAACCAAAAAAAAAAAAAAAAAAAAAAAAAAAAAAAAAAAAAAAAAAAAAAAAAAAACAAAAAAAAAAAAAACCCCAAANTGAGACTCCAGTTAAAAAAAAAAAAAAAAAACAACCCAGTACTTCCCTTAGAGAGATGGGCATTTCTTTTTTCCCAAAGAGAAACTACTGTGAAAGCCTGTGGTTCACATTGAAGAGTATTGAAGAACAGGAAATATCTTTTAAAATTAAGCCTGTATACACTAGCACAAGATATTTCAACATAAGCAGTATTACATGTAAGCAATCTTATAAATCAAATTGAGTTCATTTAAGCTGCCATGAAGTTCTCTTATACCCTCTGCTTGCATGCTAAAAGGTCTGCGTCAGGTATTCTTTGACAGCAGCTTGGCACATTCACTTGGAGTGAAAATGTGACACCCTACACTCACACATTGAAAAAAAACTTAAAAGCTTTAAAGTGCTTGCTATTTAATGTATAAAAGAAAATACTTGAATGAAGTACCCACAGGTTTCCCGAGAAATCATCTGGGATTTCCAAATCCCAAGGAGATGAATTGGCTGCCAGATAACAATGTGCCTTCATCAGATGGACTTGGCAGTTGTAAACAAGAAGAATTTTCTCAGCTTTTCCCCACAAATATGAAATATTTGCTCTTAGCCAACAGCTGGGGCAGTTTAAAGACATCCTGCATACATATTCAAATTACAAGTCACCCACACACCTAACAAAAACTGAATTCCAGCAAATTAAAGAAACGGACAAGTGTTGGAGCAGATGTAATATAACTGAAGACAAAACAATCTAACTCTGTTGGTCTAAATAACTAAGTTTTCAGATATCATAGTTTGCCTGCTGAAGGGTGAACAAACATAACCCACAAAGTAGTCAAAAGTATCACAATTTCTATTGTTTTCCAATTATCAAGGGAAAACCAAAGAAAAAAATGAAACATGTAATAGCAAAATACAAACATATCAGACAAGTAAGTTTTAAATACTGAAGTTCATTTTTCTCTGGTAAAACAATTCAATACTTCAGAAATATAACTAGTAAAAGCCTTGAAGTTTTTTGAAATTTGTTGATAAATCACATAGCAGGAGACCTTAATCTGAAATACTTAAGAAATAAGGCTGGTGGATAAACCATTTTAAAACTTTGTAAGCATTGGGCATCTATGTCAAATCATATTCACAGTGAAAGTGTGGACCTCAATGTTTTTCCATGTTTCATATATGTGTATTTACTTTTGCCATATGAACTACACTGCTTTTTAATTTTTTACCTAGACACCATAAAGCAAATTTAGGAATATGCATATATTATTCCAATATATCCCTCAGCAGGAAAAGCTGTTTCAAATCCCTATACTTTGTACAAAGTTGAAAACACATTGTAAAAGCATTGAATTAAGTGTTTTAATACGGCTTAGAAATGCACAGACAGTTCTTTTTCCAAAGACCAATCGATCTCATTAAAATTTATTTTAAAAAATGTTGCGCTATATAATAACACTCATTTTTTAGGTCAAAAAGTTACTTTGGCTAATTTGAAAAAATTAGGTAATTATCTCAAGTACATGAGATTTCAAGTATTATAGAAATATCATAATTACACTGGTGGTTACTAATTCTCTTGAACAGCTTTGTCTAAATGACAAACCAAACCATAATGGTTTGTGGAGGTTTTTGTTTTAAACACACAGCAGCTGTGGATACAAAGCAACTATAATAGGACAAACTATGTTCAGGCCAGTGCTGCTTTTCAATTGAGTAAAGTAGAAGTACTTTTATAAAGTTAAAGCAGCAGCAAATGAAACACTAACAAGACCTCAGAGGCATGCTTAAAGAAAAAGTGATATAATGAAAATGCAACAACTATGATGCCTAAAAATGAAGATGTGAGTCAAGTCCTACAGGAACATATATATTAATACTTTCCAGGCTCCACACTATGTCCAACAATCAGCATTCCTGCCTTTAACAAGTCGGATGTCCCAAGTTGCACAATACATTTAAAAATATTTTCATTTGAACTGTAACAAAATAAGAAGGCACATACTAAAAACTAGCTTGGGAATTACTCATTTTCTAGGTCTCACTGCAACCAAGCAGGTGTTTGTACTTCAACTACACTAGATAAGGTCCTCTCATCTCTGCTCCATCTTCTCACAGTACTCAATTTCCTTTTTAAACCCAAATTCAAATTATTTTTGAAAACTAACAGTTCATATTTTTTCTAAGCCTTTGTAAAAGCTTTCATCATCTAAAAACTCAAGTAAAATTGAATCACTGCTATGTAACAAGAAAACATTTTATAGCCAATAGTTACCTCCAAAAGGCATTGTATAAAACATCTAACACTACAGGTCAGAGAACAGGCTTCTTTTGGTGCATTTGAGTTCTCTAAAGTCCTTGTGTATTTAAGATTAAAGTGAAAATATTAGATCGCATTCAAACTACTTCCTACGGGACACTTGCAGTTTGCACTTTGAGTCCAGACTGCTCGTGAATGCTCCCCCCCAACCAAGCCCCTCAAATACTGCTTGATAATTTCTTACTTCTCTTGTGTCCCAGTAAGGCTAGAAGTCCCAAATTTAAGAAAAGAAAATGAGTATTTAAAAAATCTGAAGCTTGAGTACCTTGACACACAACTAATTTGACCGCCCAAAATTTGATACTTTTAGAATTAAATATACTTACAGCCTCTCCAGTTCTTTTAAATCCTGGAATGCTCCTCTCTCAATAGTACTAATCTTGTTCTCCATGAGCTGACTGAAATACAGAAATTTTTAGACGTAAGTTTCAATATCTCTGAGATAACTTGTTGCATTAACAATGGTCATTTAAAGGCAGCCACACATTCTTTAAAAAAATCCAACAGCTATTGTAGAGTGACATCCACTTTAACCTTCTGGATCCCTGTCACCAACAATTTATGTGGGCTCATACAACCAAAAGAAGGAAAAGAAGCCTTGGTAAAAGAAACAGGAATGGATATTAGGTTTGCTCATTTACTTAAAGAGTCACAAGTTTAAAAGCTACACAGATGCCTACAGGCTGCGTGCACACACGCACACACATTGCTGCCCTTCGGCAGTTGTGAGACTCCAGTCGAACAGGGTGAAGGTGATACTAGTCTCACAGGAGAATAACAAAACTAAAACTCTCAATCGTGGTGTTGGGAGAAACATCAGTGAAAGACTGCGCAGAGACTGTAACCATAAGAGTATCTCTGTTTTGTAACAAAATCAAAAATTACTACAATGTTCTATTTATTTCAGAGAGAAAAGGGAAAGGATTTTACAAGACTACTCGCTCAAATTAAATTGGCCTTAACAAATAATCTAAGTAGTTAGATATTTCCTTCAGAAAACAACAAAAAAACCCAACCAAAAAACAAAGCAACAAAAACAAACAAAAAATCCACAAACTAACACCAAATTTTAAAGCCTCGATAATGCTTGAATTTTTTTTTTTTAAAACAAAGAAAAAAAAAAAAAAACAAAAAGCCACCCAAACAAACCAACCAAACAATTCCTTCCTCAACTTCAGTGGTAAAGTGCTTCTTTTTTGTCCAGAAACCACAGAAGAGCAATAATGATCACCTGGGACTTGCTTTTACATTCACTAAAGGAATAACTTTTTTCTTAATTAACTCCCTTGTATTTCTGGTCGAGTACACCCATTTTCAGTGTGAACTATAAATTTCACAGCCTTAAACTGAAGTAACTCCAATGGTTATTCAACCAATTTTAGCAACTCTTACTTGTAAGCTATGCGCTAAATTAAGTCCTCAAGTTCTCAATCTTAAGGGGAGACTAAAAACATTTAAATTTTATTTAAGGGAATTGCTCACTTGTGCATAACAGTGTATAACACGTCAGAGCAGTTTTAGGTTCAGATACAGTAACAGAGTAGCTAAAAAGTGATAACCCATCTAGCTAATGAACTGAAATGTAACTACAACCTGTAGCATCAGTTCTAAGAGTTATCAATGAGAGAAAGAACACTTACAGAACTCGAAGGTGCCTTAGACCAGCAAAGTCAGTCTTCGTGATTCTTGTGATGTTATTTCCATTAAGATCCCTAAGAAGAATAATTTGTAAGCAGCAAAATTAAAACATTCAAAACCTATTTTTAAATTGTTTTGTTTGTTTTCATGGGCACAGCATTTTCAGAAGTTAGGAGACATAAATGAATGCAACAAACCATTCTTACAATTAACACCATGTGAGTTACTAATTTCCAAGCAGCTGAAATAGGATTTACCTTGAAAACAGTAGTTTGTAACTTTGTAGCAAGAGAGTCTTGTAAAGTCAGTTCTGCTTGCCATTACAAAGCTCATACTTATCTTTAACTACAATCTTTACCAATAGAAGAGTCCAAGGCTCTATGAATGGGGTTATAACTGCATTTAGAAAAACCACAACACTTCGTACATAGAGGTATATCTATATATGTATGCTACAACCTTTATTTGACTGTTACAAAAACTAAGTGACTGAAAAAAGACAATCTTCACCACTTCAAGCAATTTTCAGATTTCCCAGTATGGCTAAAAAGGCATAGGGCTTAAATACCTTTAACAAACATTAGGGTTTCAAATAAGCATTAGGGTTTCAAACTGCTGGAGTAAGTGATGAGAAATAAGATTTTACCAAAACTAAGCTCTCCACTTGCTGCACAAGAAGCTATACTGACTGCAGAATGCTAAGTAAGCTCAAAAGCAACAGAAACCTGTATTTAGGCCCTAGCATTTCTGATCATACTTCCGTACCACTTTTTCTTCTGGAGTATATGCCTCTTTTTCATAACTTTTTTGGGTTTAAGATATAAACGTCTTTCAATTCCAATCACTACAAATAAAACCAGACTTGTCAATTCATGAGATAAATCTTTAGGAAGTGGTATTACATGGAAGCTATTCTAACAATTACAGCTCATTCCCAATGTAGCTGGGGAAAAAAAAAAAAAAAAAGGTAGCATTTTTTCAGCACTTTATGGCCACATATGGCCAAAACACCAATGTAAAGAAACCGCACGAGTCCCAAGAGGAATGTGTCCCTGATACTCTGAGTGAAATTCACCACTCCAGACGCGCGTTCACATGCCAACATTTAAATGACTTATCCGAGAGTAAGAAATAATGCGCACACCACTTCCACGCTCAGGACCCCGCTGCAAGGCAGCCTGGTATGATAAATAACCGGCCACGCACAGAAAACAGCCCAGCCGCGGGCGGAGGGAGGGATCACCCTTAGGGCACGACTCAGCGCCCTGCGAGCGCGGCTATCGCACCCCGGCGTGCCCTCGCCCGCCGGCAGATGCGCGCTGGCGCCGGGGCAGCGCCGGCAGC